>VWYK01107755.1:13061-40364 GCA_013399775.1 Semnornis frantzii
AAGGCCAGGCTGGATGAGGCTTTGAGTGACCTGTTCTAGTGGGAGGTGTTTCTGCCTATGAGGGGGGGTGGAATTAGATGATCTTTGAGGTCCCTTCCAACCTTACCATTCTATGATTAGGAAAAATCTCTTCACTGACAGGGTTATCAAGCATTGGAATGCCTTGGTTGGGATGTTGTGGAGTCCCCATCTCGGCAGGTATTTAAGAGTTGTGTACATGTAGTGCTTAAGCATATGGTTTAGTCAAGGACTTGTCAGTGTTAGGCTAATGATTAGACTTGATGATCTTAAAGGTCTTCTTCCATCTAGGATATTCTGTGGTTTTATGATTCCAGGAAAGGAAGTAAACTAACATTCCCAACTTGGTGTGGTCTTATCTGTATTTCACACAGCCACGACTTTGTCTTCTGCTCTAGCCAGGGAGGGATATTGATAAGCTGATATCATTAAATACTTGACAGCAGGATCTTCCCAAACCAAAGGCTGTCAGTGCTTATAAACTGTACTTCCACTTATGACACCTAGATGTCACATTCTACATTAGAGAATCAGCCTTTTCCTGATGGGATCACAGGATCATTTCAGGTGGTAGGGTCCTAAGGCAATCTCTTTCCTAGCCTCCTGCTCAATGGAGAGTTACATATTAGGTCTGGCCATGTTGCTCAGAGCTTTACCTGGCCACCATTTGAAAACCTGTGACTTTGTTTGTAAGTATCATGAAAATACAGTGGGTCTGATCCAGCTGGTCCCACCACAGCGAACTGAAACACAAAATGACAGAGCCGCTTGCAAAGAGGTGACCACTGCTGCAACTGGGGCAAATGGCCTCGAACTGCATGACCAGTAGGTATTTATTGAGAGACTCACGTGCTTTACTTCCCTTTCCCATAGCCCACCAATCCTCAAACCCACTGTTTTGTCTTATTCTAACAGACCTTTTTGGCCCGGACTGCTTTTCCCATCCACTTTCATGACGCAGCATCTCATTATCTCCACATTCCCACCCCTTCTTACACATTTCCAAGGTACAAGAAGATGTCACATCACTTACCACCTGCTGGGATCCCACATAGATGTGAAAGCCAGCTAAACATTCCGTTAACTACTCCCTTGGGTTCCTACAAAAACCTCCCAACAGCTCCTATGGGCATTCTGTCTCACTGACTGGTCTCATAAGGAAGAGGGTGAGGGGCTCCATATATTTTGCTTTATGATCCTCTCTTCTTTCAGCTTATGGCTGCTGTCTCTCATCTTCCCACACTTCAATACACTAAAGAGCCTCAGTCTGTCTTTTTTACACTTCTCGTATGTACAAGCAAGTTGCGATTAGATGATCTATCCTCCAGGCTGAAGACATCTGCCCCAACTTCTCCTTACCAGACCAGTGTTTCAGTCCCCTGACCATCTTGGTAATCCTCGGCTCACCTCCTTTTTTGATGTCTGTCTTGTTTTGGGGGGCTCAAATTACTTTTGTCAACCTTCTGATATATTTTGCTACATCCTTGTCCTTTTTGTTTGAGAAAGGGAGCTCAGTTCACCAAGGTGGGAATGCACAACACTAAAGGAGTGAGGACAAGCCCAGCATCCACAACTGTTACCCCTCTGAACTGCGGCCTGAAACTTTGACAGTAGCAGTAGTGCATTTGCTTGCACTCCCCCTTACAAGGGCTACTTATTGAGATTCCCTTTACCACAATGTCTTGTATCATGCACTAATCTAACAAAGGCAAAGAAATATGAATTAAAGCATGTTGTCCTTCATGCATACCTAAAGCCAAAAGCCAAATTCAGTTGATGTGGACAGAACACTATACAATGAACAACACATTTAAACCATCTCTAAGAAAGTGATCTAGGCCTGATGAATACACAACTGTTAAGAAAACTAAAATATAATCACGACCAAATTATCATAAATGATAATAGACAATTCACATACACAGTTTCGACACTGCTGTTTAATCTTTCTGCAGTTTATTCCACAAATTAGTTTTACAATTTCAATCTAGTCATGTTCATAATTAGGTTTCACAGAAAGCAACTGCAAAGAAGTGCTAATTCAGAAGAAAATCCCTTTGAGATAAAAGCAGATCCTTTGACACATGCCTCTCCCAAGAATAAAAACTGCCATGCGACGGAGTGGGAGAGAGCAGACTTCCACATGCACACCTGATGCCACCTGCTACTCTTCTACGTATCATTTTCCATTGAAAAGTGGAATAAAACTTCAAATCATCTTTACTAATATAGCACTGTAATTAATGCAAGCAAATAATGCAGTTAAATCAATTTCTACAACTAAAATATTGGACTGGAATTCAAGGAGTCTTCAGTTTCCAGGACTAGCTACAGAAATGTACATCTGCCAGGATGGTAACACTGCTACAGTTTCTCTCTTCTGGAAGGTATAGCCCATTATGTAGTGCTCTTATCTTTTCCATCCTAAACTGTTTTAAACTGCCAAATCCCACAACACAGAAATGATTAATATGAGACTTCAATTTCAAAGTTGTACACACACTCATTTTTACTCATGTTGGCAAAGAAAGCTGACATCAAGCTTACGGAGGTGAGTATATGAAGGCTCAGGGTCTGCATTTTCATGTGTGATTACACAACACCTAGTTCTACAGGTCATGGTCTTTCTCTAAGTCTTCCTGATAGTACCAAAACAAAAGAAACAATGAGATTAATTTATCTGTACTGAAGTGTGTATGATTGACAATCAGTGACTCACTAGTACTGTGCACCACCTTGTGGCTTTAGAAGTCCAGAGATTAGTCATCTTGGAAGAGAATTGTCCCTTTGAAAAGAAATGCAAACACATTAACCAAACACAATATATTTTTTAAGGCCTTAAAACACATCCTCCACATCTCCAAACTACCCCATTAAGTTTACCAATATTGAACCCCAATGGTATAGTCGTTTCTGTTACCTGACTCCCTGACCTGTTTTCCTACTTCCTAAGCATGTCTCACTTCGGCATCTCTAGTATATAAGCTACAACTAACTAACTTCAAGCTTTGTTTTATCAGAAACGTTGCATCAGATAAATGCAGCTGCCCGTGTCCTTACCCTTAAAGAAGCACATAACTACTGCCTGGCAAAGGTAAGAGACAGTGCCTTGCCACAAGGAGGGCTACTTTGCCAACTCTTCCAGGGCTGCAATCTCATTTCAACTCTGAGATGCAACAGTTGTCACAACATCCTTTCTATAGGATTCTTTATGAAGAGACTTCAACACATACCACACATAAATGGCAAAGAATCCTTAAAAACTGTATGTACTGATCCAGAAAGCGGTAGCAGGTAGGACTGCTAGTTATGGCAGTTATGGTATCTGACTCCATGACACTGCACTGCTTGATTTCAGAAGCCAGAGAGAGTTCAACAGAAGACTCACCCCCAGGAAGGCAAGTTAAAAATAAAGCAAAGCTAAAACATCTACCGATTATAAAAAGAAAAATTACAGGAGTGTCATTCATTATTTGTTTTGGTAACTTTAGACTTTACAGTCCTGCTACAGAAGGACTGAAAGGGCAGCAATACAATAGCAGATTGAACATCAGTCTTTGGCTTATTTGACAGTTCAGTTGTCTGAGATGAGGTTTACCTGGCCTGTAGATAAAATCCAAGTTTGTGTAATTTTATTACTGAAAGCCACAAAAAAGGAGTCATAAAAAAACATACTAAGTTGTAGCAATTTTTCTTCTTATGTCCAATAACACGATTTTAATACAATAGTACTTTCTACAGAGATCCTTTAATTTGAAATTGGGTATTCTAGATAACCTGATGAGATTTCACAAGACAACCACACATTCAAACTTCCAGTCAGCTGAGATCCTTAGATTCCAAAAATGTTCAAGAATGTATGTATAATGCAGCTCTCGTCTGCATATAGTTGAATAATGGTACAGTATGTCAAATCCTCAGGCACTTGGAGCACTCAGGAGATGAAGTCTTAGGAATACAGAATCACAGTATCATGAATATAGAATCACAAAAATCGTTTCAGTTGGAAAAGGCCTTTAAGATCATAGAGTGTACCCACTCCCTAACTCTAAACTGCTAAACCATGTTCATCAGCACATCTCTGCCTCTTTTAAACACTTCCAGGGATGGGGATTCAAGCCACTTCCTTGGGAAGCCTATTCCAGTCCTTTCAGTGAAACCGTTCCTTCTGATATGCATCCTAAACCTCCCTTGGTGCAACTTGAGGCCATACAGACACAGCAAGCCTGACACCTCCCCAAAACACTGCCTTTACTAGCCAGACTGGTCCCAAAAGCAGCAAATAAAAGCAAAAAGCCTGTGATGGGATAGAGAGCTGTGCCTTTACAAATAAAGCCATTACAATATGCAGACTAGAATATGAAAGAGAGAACTAGGAATCAGCAGAGAGCACAGAAGGGGGAATTGTTGGAAAATGTGTCCAAATTTTGATTGATTGGGGCAGCTTGTGCCACCTCAACAACTCGACCTCATCTTTATTCCCTGTAATTAACAAAGAGTCTTCACGTCCTTATCACTGAAGCCTCCCCATAGATCTTCCCTTAACTAACAAGGTGGCCTTCAAAGACAGCAGAAACCAGGAGTAACTGGACAGAGTCTAAGCTTTTGAACTTTTAGAATAGATCACAGGCTTAACAGGTTACCAAATGTTAACTTCTCCACCCGGGGCAGTACAAAGCCTAATTTTAATGAATGTGCAATGTATGATGCAGGGGGTTAGATACATGTAAGGGGGAGAACCATGTAGTAGGAGGACCAGGATAATTCTGTACATCTTGAGTACCTCAGCCAATGGGGAAAAGGAAAACGGCCACTCTAAGCCAGGAAATTAAAATAAAAGAAGGCTGTGTCCAGCAACTTCAGAGACATGCCGCGTGGACTCTCCGAGGAGTTTTACAGGACTCCTCTGCCTCCTTCGTTGAACACTAACCTCTACTGATTAAAGTTTTCCGCGCTACTGAAAGCAGCCTCATCCAAGGTGAGGGCCTTTTGCCCTGGCACAAATTCCGGTGAGATACAAAAGAATCCCTACTGTCATTACCGCCACTACAGAAGGTATCCGTGCTGACCACAGACTACCGTTTCACACTGCAAGTAAGTGTAAGCGGTAGCTGTGTCTGTGGTGCCTGCGCTAGCCAACTCTATGTGCTTCTAACAGTTGAAAATGTTCATTATTAAATTTATTACCAGTAGTTTGGTTGGCGCCGTCGTGCCGGCAGAGGCGATCGGGAGGGCACGTCACAGCAATTCCCCGAATGTAAGAGTTAAAAAGGAGCCGAAGACGGACACGGACACGGCGCTGAGCTGTCGGCAGAGAGGAGCCCAGGGGAGCAGGTCAGCAGAAGACCCTGCGCTCTCGCAGGTAACTGCAGAGAAGGCTGCAGCGCTCGGGCCTCCAACAACGCCTCAACCACGGCGCCAGGCGCTGTGTCGCGACAACCACGCGAAGAGGATGACTCTGAACGATTTGCCACCCGTCCTTCTCAGGCCCCCTTCGAGAGTGGGCTCGAGAGGGCACCTAGGCAAGACGATTTACTCACCCCCTGCCATCTCCTAGGAAAGGTCGTGATGCTACAGGGAGGTTCGGCTGTCACAACTCCGGGGGGAGGAGGGGACAGGGAGGCCCTGACACCGGGCCCCCAAGCTCACCTACCGGCGGGAGGGGTGCCCGCGACCTCCCCTCAGGCCCTCCCGTCACCTACGGGCTGCTCTCATCGCCCCATCCTCAGGCTCCGCCGTGCGGTGAGGGCTCAACCTCCCTTACTTGGCCCGCCCTGGCGCCGCTCCCCGGCAACTGCGACGCGCCGAGAAATAGAGTTCCGGAGGAGGAGGCGGCGACGGAGACGTTCGGTTGCCAGAGGGAGGGAGGCTCCGCCCCGCGAGCGTCGAGGGCGGTGTAGCCCTGCGCGGCGGCCATCTTAGAGTCGTAGAGGTGTTTCGTTTGGAAAAGATACTCACCCAGTACCCTTGTCGCCATTAAATGATGTCCAAACGTGCCATGCCTACCCAATTTTTGAACGCCTTGTCATGAGTACAGCCTGTTGATCAGTTGATGAACAGTCAATACCGTGCATATGTCATGCCAGCTTTAAAACGAAAGTGCTGGCTGGAGCAAAGGATTGAACTTGGAGTTCAAACTGTAACCTGAGATGCTTCCTGGTTTGGAGGCTTTTTCTGGTTTGCGGTGTTGGGCTCTTCTGCACTGACTGTGGACTTGAAGCGGTGGGAGTCGTTTTATGGCTGACTTGTTTCTACTGCTATGACCCTTTTGCTTTTTGCTATGTTTTTCTGGAAATAGGTTGTCTAATAATGTAATGCTGTACACTGTATTATGCTATCAAACTTCTTAACTCACAGGGTTTCTAAGACTCCCAGTCGTGGGAGTCTTGGTCTTGTGTGACTATGTTTGGAACACAGCCCCTGGCAGGGTTGAAACCACAACAGCCTTCAGGAATGGTGAACACCACCTACCTGGGTAGTCTCTTCCAGTGCCTGAACACCCTTTCAGTAAAGACATTTCTCCAGATACCCAATCTAAACCTCCCCCAGGTGCAACTTAAGGCCATTTCCTCTCCTCCTATCACCTGTTAACTGGGGAGAAGAGACCAACCACCACCTAAGTAGAGCCTCCTTTCAGGCAATTGCAGAGAGCAGTGTGGTCTCCCCTCAGCCTCCTCCAAAAGACTTGTTCTCTAGACCCTTCACCAGCTTCATTGTCCTTCTCTGGACATAATCCAGCACCTCAATGTCTTTCTTGTAGTCAGGGGCCTAAAACTGAACTTGATATGTGGCCTCACCACTGCTGAGTACAGGGGGATGATTGCTTCCTTGGTCCTGCTGGCCCCACTATTCCTGAGCCAGGCCAGTATGTTTTTGGCCACCTGGGCCACCTGAGTATATTGCTGCCTCATACTCAGTCTCAGATAGCATCCCCAGGTCCTTTTCTACCAGGCACCTTTCCAGTCACTCTGCCCCAAGCCTGTAGCACTGCATGGGATTGTTGTGACCCAAGTGCAAGACTCAGCACTTGGCCTTGTTAAGCCTCATAAAGTTAACATTGCCTCATCAATCCAGCCTATCCACATCCCTTTACAGAGCCATCCTACACTCAAACAGATCAACATCCTCACCCAATTTAGTGTGATCTGCAAACTTCCTGAAGATGCACTCATGTTACAGATAAAGATACCAAAGAGGACTGACCCCGATGCTGAGTCCTGGGAGACACCACTAGTGACAGGCTGCCAACTGGATTTAACTCCATTTGCCACTGCTCTTCGGGCCTGGCCATCCAGCCATATTTTAACACAGCAAAGTGTCCACCCATCTAAGCTACATGCAGCCAGTTTCTCCAGGAGAATGCTGTGGGAGAGAGTGTCAAATGCTTTACTAAAGTCCAGATCAATAACATGTGCAGCCTTTCCCTCATCCACTAAGTGTGTCACCTTGTCATAGAGGAGATTGGCTGTTCTTCAGTAAGCCAGGATGGCTGGACTTCATCAACAGGTTGCCCTGCACATTCTGCATAGTGACACTCAAGGTGATCTGCTTCATAACCTTGCCCAGCACTGAGGTCACACTGACAGGTCTGTAGTACCCCAGGTCCTCCTTTTGGCCCTTCGTGTGGATGGGCATCACATTTGCCAATCTCAAGTGAGCTGGGACCTCCCCCCTTAGCCAGGACTGCTGGTAAACAACAGAAAGTGGCTTGGTGAGCACTTCCACCATCTGTCTCAGAACCCTTGGGTGTCTGCTATCCAACCCCATAGACTCAGGTATGTCTAAGTGATGCAGTAGGTCACAAACAGACCTGTCTCTGTTCTTCACAGAGAAAGTGATTTGCCATTGGAATGGGCTGCCCAGGGAGGTGGTGGAGTCACTATCCCCGGAGGTGTTCAAGAAAAGACTGGATGAGGCACTTAATGCCATGGTCTAATTGATTGGCTAGGACTGGATGATGGGTTGGACTGGATGATCTTGGAGGTCTCTTCGAACCTGGTTGATTCTATGATTCTAAACCATCTCCTATTTGACTATAGGGGTTTCATCCTGCTCTCTATCCCCATGTTCCAGCTCAGAGATTGGGTATCCAGTGAACAATGGTCTTGCTGCTAAAGACTGTCACAAAGAAGGTATTGAGTACCTCAGCCTTTTCCTCATCTTTTACTACTAACTTCCCCCCTGAATCCAGCAAGGGACAGAGATTCTCCTTAGTCTTCCTGTTGTTGCCAATACATTTGTAGAAGCATTTCCTGTTTAACAGCTGAAGACAAATTAATTTCCAGTTGGGCTTTGTCCCTTCGTTTTCTCCTTGCATAGTCTCATTACAATCTTGTAGTCTTGAGTGTCCTGCCCCTTCTTCCAACGACCATAGACTCTCATTTTCTCCCTAAGCAGCAGCCAAACATCTCTGTTCAGCCAGGCTGACTTGTCTTTCGGAACATGAGGATATTCTGTTCCTGCACCTTTAAGACTTCCCTCTTGAACAGCATCCACCTTTCTGGACTTCTTGGCCCTTCGGGATTGCCTCCCAAGGGACTCTGTCCACCAGACTCTGAAACAGGCCAAAGTCTGCTGCTATTGCCTGCTGTTTTCTGAGTCATTGCATTTATCAACGATGAGAGGACAGGGAGCTCTCGGTCATATGCCTCTTGGGTTTCTCTTACAGTGGGCAGAGAGAGTTCAAACTCTCAGTAGTTGCAGTACACAGGAGGGGTGGTGCAGTGGGTGCCTGTTAAGGCCAGTGCCTGGCGCAGGCCCTGAAGGGACATGCTCCCTTTGAGGCCTGCACCAGGCTTTGGCCTTGCCCACCCTTTTCTGTCACCCTCTGCATACAGCAAGCATGATAGGAGAGCTCTGAAACCTGGTCAGTCCCTCTTGCCATCGTGCACTCTGCATGGGGTTGTTTAGATCTTGAGCCACTGTGATTTGGGTCTGCCCCACTGGCAGAAAAAAAGGGTCCATGACAAACATCTGGTCATGAGGAAAGAGAGGTTTGTGCAAGGTCATAGCATAACAAAAACATGCCTAGCTGTTCCCAGCTAGGCACCTGAAAAAAAACCCCTAAGTCACTCAAGCTCCAGTCCCTGTTCGAGTGCATCGAGTGCTATGAGGTTCATCATGACATACGACTCTATGAATATCTTTTTTTGTGTTGATAGTATTCTGTGGAAATGTGTGAATCTTCCCTAAAATGACCAACAACTTTGCAGCAAAAACTGAGTGGGAAAAACAGTTCCAAAGAAGTAATGGCATTAAGGCTAATTTACACATACAGAATTCCTTTCAAAATGAAGAGATTATGTTAAGACACCTGGCTTATATTATGGTTGCTGACATTTTGTATTAGCCTCAATACAAACGGTAAGGTAAAATATCATGAACTCCAGAGATTTGAAGAGTCTCAGAGGAAAAATTAAAGGATAAATAAATTATTAACTCTGTAAGACAAATTACTTATTAAAAATTTGACCCAATAAGGTAGTAGCTGGAACAAGCAGTTTGCAGGGTGTTTGCATACAGCAAATAACTGATACAAGTCTATATTTCCCAAGAGCCTTCATTCCCCAAATAATCAGAATATAATAAATATACTTTATGATCTACCATATTTATTTACCCTATGGTAATAGGCTGAGTTTCAAAGATGCAGCTACAAAGAAAGAGTTAAATTTAATAATTAATGTGACTGGGGCTATTAAATATTCCCTAGTTTAAGGGAGCAGGCATGAAATGCAATGTATCTTCCCTTGGTCATGTGCCGTGGAAATTTCCTGGCACCACAACACCTCTAGCAGCAGAAGAGAGCATGGAGCAGCCTTTGCAGCTTTTTTTTCAACCACAAAGGTATTTCTGCTACGACAGCTGGCAGCAAGAAAAGTAAACCTGAATCTTCTCCTTGCTAGCAATCCCATTTGTTCCTGCACCCATCATACTTGAGGGGAAAGATGAAAAAGAGTCCCACTTTAAAAAATACATAAAAAATAAAGGACAGAAATATTTTGTTTGGGTTTTGTTTGTTTGTTTTAAATGTAAGAGTCTTGTAGCTTAATTCAGCAGCCCTTAAATCTAAGTTATAGTTCCATGGTATAAAAAGCTATAGTTTTGCTGTCTTGCTGAAAATTATGTTAACAGTATTACATTACAGCTTATAACAGATGCTCTAGCTTTTAATATTAAAGCATCTCCACTTTGTGACATTGTCGTTCCAACAAAGGGAAGTCAGGGAGACTTGACACCAAGTTAGGTGGCAGTGTTGATTTGAATGAGGGTAGAGAGGCTCTTCAAAGGGACTTGGATAGGCCAAATCAATGGGCCAGCATTAATGGGATGAGTTTCAGCAAGGCCAAATACCAGGTCCTGCACTTGGGTCACAACAACCCAAAGCAATGCTACAGGCTTGGGGCAGTGTGGCTGGAGAGCTGCCTAGCAGAAAGGGATCTGGGGGTTTTAATAGACAGGCAGCTGAATATGAACCAGCAGTGTGCACAAGTGGCAAAGAAGGCCAATGGCATCCTGGCTTGTATTAAAAATGCTGTGTCCAGCAGGGGAGGTGATTGTCCCCTTGGACTTGGCTTTAGTGAGGCCACACCTTGAGTATTGTGTTCAGTTTTGGGCACTAATATACCAGAGAGATGTGGACGTGCTGGAGCAGATCCAGAGGAGGGCAACGATGCTGGTGAAGTGCCTAGAGAATAAATCTTATGTGAAGTGACCGAGGGAGCTGGGGAAGGTTAGTTTGAAAAAGAGGAGGCTGAGGGGAGACCTCATTGCTGTCTACAGTTACCTGAAGGGACACTGTGGAGAGGCTGCTGCTGGTCTCTTCTCACAGGTAGTTGGAGACAGAGCAAAAAGGAATGGCCTCAAGCTGAAACTGGGTAGGTTTAGATCGGACATTAGGAAAAAGCTTTTCACGAAGAGAGTGGTCAGGCACTGGGATGAGCTGCCCAGAGAGGTGGTGGAGTCACCAACCCTGGATGTGTTTAAGGGTTGTTTGGATGTGGTGCTCAGGGATATGGTTTAAGGTGAATCTTGTAGAGTAGGGTTACAGGTTGGACTTGGTGATCCTGAGGGGCTTTTCCAACCTGGATGTTTCTCAGATTCTGTGATTCCATGACTCAGAGAGCAGCTCAAGAATGTTTACTATTATCGTATTGGGAAGTGGTAAAGAAGCATTGGTGTGCTATCTTTGTGACAGAAATCAGTCCTCATGATGGATTTATTTTTTAAGCTTGAATCAGCTCACTGAACTAAGGAAGATCACCTCTATGTGCAAAATTAACCCTGGTTTCAGATGGGGAACCATTATTTGAAGCAAAGTAAGTATGAGAATTGAAATATCAGAAGTAGTAAACAGGACAAAGTCTCAGAAGTGGTATTACTGAGCTTAATTCCCCTTTTATTATAGCGTACTTTTGAGGCGATTTTAATCTAGTGTGTGCAAATATAAACACCATCCTCACACCACAGTCCTTGGCACGAGTTGACAAATAAGCATTGTCATATTCATTTTACAGATGAGTAAGCCTCATGTATGGAGCTCAGAAGATGAAAGGAAATTATCCATGTTACAAGGAGGATTATCAGGGTAGGCATGAAAAGCAGTGGCTTAGTGGTTTGTAAGTGTATGTATGTACACACACATAAACACTTTTCTACATGTAAAAAATTTGCAGCAAAAGTCTACAGCCATCCCAGTTTTACACAGCACTGTATCTCTGCCACTGTTCTGCTTCTCCTGCTGTTTACCTTCATTCACACAGAGATGAAGTCATACTATAAACAGAGGACAAAGTCCACTCTCAAGCATTACCCAGTAAGGCGCCTGTTTGACATGGCAATCAAGTGTGGAGCAATAGGGGATTCTGATTCTTTAGAGCTCTTCTGCTGCCAGGGCTTCCTCTGCCTCCTGCATTACACCTTTCTGCAGGTGGCTTTGGGACAGTTGGTGTATCTCAGCATGTACATCTCAGTCACTTGTGCTAAGCTGAGCAAACGAATAGGAAAACCTTCTCTCTCCTGTTCAAAAGGAAATGATACCATGGCATTTAACATTCCCAACATTTTGAAGACTACCTTTAAATCGTGGAGTGCATATTGAAGTACATATTGTGAAGTACATATCAAAGTGATTACTGAGCCACACATCTCTCTCTGCCACCAAAGCTTTGCTGAAGCCCACAATCCATGTGGGCTCCATTACATGCAGAGAATGCTGTAAAAAACGCATGAATGTACTTGGAGACAAGAGAAGCCAATTGAAACAGAGGTTCTCTGGCAAAAGGGGATTGTAGGGCCTAGTTGTGCCACTTGCCACCTCCAACAGTGCAAGTGCAAAGCTTGTGCTGTAGTGGTTGGAGTCCTGTAACATCCCAACACCAAGGTGAGGACCAGGGGAAAGGGATGAGAGGAAGTGGCCTCAAGTTGCACCACGGGAGGTTTGGACCTTGTCTCTGAAAAGGGTTCCAAACAGTGGAACAGGCTCCCCAGAGAGGTGACTGAACACACACACACACACATGCCCCCCCCCGGAGGTGTTTTAAAGAGGTAGAGATGTGGTGCTGAGAGACATGGTTTAGCACCAGACTTGGTGGAGTTAGATAATGACGATTCTATTATTGTATGAACCCATGAACCATGGTGGCATATGTCCCACCGCAGGGGACGTCCACCCCCGGGGCCATCCCTGCCTTGCCGCCTCCACCTCGGCACGTCTCCAATCCGCCCGCCGCCAGCCCAGCACTTCTGTCGGCAGCGAACGCCGGGGCCCGACCTAGGGCGGGCGGTGGGAGTCCCCTTCGGGGCGGTGCGGTGCGCGGAGCGGGGCGGGGCGGCAGGCGGACAATAGGGGCAGTCGGTGCGGCCGCGGTGAGTGGCCGGCGTGGTGGGGCCGGGGCGGGGCGAGGGGGCGCAGAGAACCCCCTTTCCTGACACCTGTATGCGTGCCCGCAAGCCGGCGGTGGCTTCCAGCGCGGGGCGCCGAGCCGAGCCGAGCTGAATCAAGGTGAGCGGCAGGGGCCCGTTGGCGCCTTTCCTGGAGGCGGGCGGGAAGCAGCGGGGTGAGGAGGGAGGAAAACCGGCCAGGCTGTCTGAGATAGACCCAAACCCCGGCCCCAGCGCGGGGGACGTGAGGGCAGCCGGCGGTCCCGGGACCCGCTGCTGCACATCCAGCCTCGCGAGGGGATATCCCTGCGCCTGGGGGGGTGGTTTGTCCCGGCATGGTTCCACGGGCAGCCCACCCCCATGCATCTCCGTCCGGTTTGGCGCTACAGCATCTTTGGGCTCGGGAAGGGAAGATCGGTGTCGTTTGAAAATCAGGCCAGGCCGGGGTGAGTACGGGGAGCGGAGCGAACGGACGGAGTCGCTGCCGCTTGTAGGCAGCGCCCTGCCCGCGGGTGGTGGGTACGGCCGGGGCCCGGGGCGGGAGGAGCCGTGGCGCGTCGGCGAGAAGCGACCTGTATCGACTGCTCAGTCTTGGGAGGAACTTGTGCGCCCTTCCTAAAGATGCTTAGGGCACCTCAGTCTTAGGAGGGACTTGTGCGCCCTTCCAAAAGATGCTGAGGGGACCTGTATGCTTGGCACTGAACTGCACTCTTCTAAGCAAATGAGGAGCAGAGTACGTGTACTTTCACTCTTATCAAAGCAGGAAATAAGCCCTCAAAATAAGTCCAAAGATATATAACAAAATGTGCCACTGATAAACACTTTTAAATGTTCCTGAAGAGCTCGGTTTCTGTCTGTAAACCTTTATATAACAATGATACTATCAAGAATGATGTGCAACAGCAGAGATGGGTACAACAATCCATACAGCAGTAACATTAATTTCACGAGGAGTGATTACAGGAGCGTGGTTAAGTTCTGTGATTAAGCAGATTTCTAGGAATTGCAAAATGAGTATTAGCCTGAGTCTGCTTCTCTAGGCTGTAGTAAAACAGAACAGCGTGACATTTTAATTCTTTATAGCAATGCGCTGAACAAGAAAGACAGCCTAAATAGTGAGTTAAATTTGAGTTCTTAAACTTACAGTTATCCTGCAGCTTGTAGCAACAGTTTCTCTAATCTTCCCAGTCTGGCAGCACTAAGTTGTAAGTGTGAGACACCTGTAGAAGACACCAAAAGTCATAGAAGATGGTGAGGTTTTCTGCCCACAAGTCCCATGAAGTGTCCCTATTGAATGAGACAGGATGTAGGTGCAAGGGGGAAATACACCATCACGCTTGTGCCCTGAGGAAACCAGGTGAGGGAAAATGGCAGTCCACAGCTGTCCCACAGTGTGCCAGCTTAAGGATAGGAATGATCATGGTTAAATTATTATTTGGTCTCTTGAAGCTAAACATCTGCCTAAGTATTTTTATAGATTATGACCTTGGTGATCAGCACCCTTTAATCCTGATTTTAGTATCACGACAGGAATTCCACCGTCTGCTGACTGAGGATGCCAGCAGGCAAGCTGCACCCATTGAGTGGGTGGGATGGCATAGCAGTGTCTCTTAAATACATCAGATTTAAAAAAAAAATTGATTGAATTGATGTTAATGGTAGATTGAAGTATTCCAATTCTGTTATGTAACTGTATTAATAATTATGAGCATTGTGCCAACTTTTTTATCAGTAACAACTTTTGTAACTACATCACTTTAAGAGCTTTAAAAAGAAAAAAGTGATATACGAACTTTTAGAATAAATGAACAATCAAACATTTTCCATAGCTTTATGGTTCATTCATGAGTTATTGAAACTATATGCGTTTTCAGACTGACCTCTTACAATGTGACCATGCAATTCAAATAACTTTTTTTTTTTTTAAATTCCTATTTATTATAAAAGGAGCTTGACCTTTTGCTGAGACTGAGAAGTGTAAAGGGCAGAAGATGCTTTGAAAAGGAAATGTAAATGTTAGAGGACAGGCTTTATGACTTAATCTAAACCTTAACTCTTTATTAACAAGTAGAATCACGGCGACATCCCTGAGATACGTGGTGCTGTCACAAACCAAAAATCTCAGTATGGCAGAAAATATGTTTGGGTCTTTTTTTAATAGTTAGTTTCAGTTTGGTATAAATATATTTTTCTCTTCATTATTCTTAGTTCTTTCCATAAAGCTTCTTGGGCATTTAATTCCTTGCATTAAAAGCAGATGCTCTCCACCCCTATTTCTCTGAATATTTAGAAGCCATTGAAATAGACTTGTAAACACTTAAGGAATCTGTAGACTCTTCAAGGAAGATTATACTTTGTAGGCTTATCAAATCATGGCATTTTAATGTAGTCATAACTGCACTACCTACTTTTTTTTAAGGTGGCACCATCTTGTTGATCTCTACGGTCATATATTAAATATCACAGTAAGATCACATGCTCTCCTAGTGCAACAGACAACATGGAAATGGATAAAAACCTTGAAGTGATTATCAAAGTCTTGACTCAGAATTTCAGTCAAGATCCCTTAAACATTTTCATCGGTTACTGAAATAGAAAAGACCTCTTACAGCCCTTTACTCCATTTAAAAGCTGCTGTATGCATTTCTTTCACTACCAAGGTCACGGGACCTGCTCAAAGAGTAATATTTTTATTTTCAAATATAACAAATGATTCGTTTCATATCCTGGTTTGAGATAAGACAGCCCATGCTAAATTCCCAGTGAAGGTATATTTTCATGCTCACTCATAGACCGCAAACCCATAAATGAAATAAAATGTAAGAAACGGACCATGTATTTTTTTAGATTTACAGAAGTGTGTCTTTAACAGCTGTTTGAGGCAATATTGAGAAGTGTTTATGTGTAAACAGTCTCCAAGGTCATTGATGTTATGCTGGTAGGAATACAGTATGACACAAAGCATTCATTTGTTTGCTCCTTGATACTGATCGAAGAGTTAATCCAGCAACCTGGCTTAACTCACCTGCACTATTCAAAACGGAGAAAGGACAATTTACTCTCTCATCTTTGAGAGAAATTGACGTTGGTGGTGGCTGCCTTGTCATACTTTGCCAGAAGTTGTGGTGGTTCAGGAGGCAGGCATGTGGAAGCCCTGGTGTCTCTGTGAAGGAAGGGGAAGAGATATCTGCAGCCACCAGTGCGGTTCCCAGCACCTGTGTGCTGCCTGTGGCACAGGGCTTCTGACTTGCAAAGAAGGAGGGTCAACAGCTGAGGGGAACCACCACTAATCTGATGGGGGCCATAGGAGAGCCCAGAACTGAAAGAAAACAACAACAGTGTCTGGGATTTTAAAGAATGTATTCTTCCTCACTACACCCTCAGTGTCCAGAACTCTCATTTCTCTGAAACCTTAACAAACTCTTAATCTTTGGTCGTCTTACCAAAGAGATGTCCTTGTAAAATGACATTTTACCAAAAAAAAGTTGTATTTGCAACACTGAGGATGATGTAATGTTTTGAAAAAGTTGGCTATGGGTTGGAGGTATATATGCAAACAACCAAGCCTCTATTTGTTTTTCATTTCAATTTAGTTTGCATGGGCAGCTGGTAGACTCTGAAATAGTTTGAGATATGCTTTGACAGCTTGGGGGGTAAAGGACAAGGGTCTTTTATCTGGTAGTCCACATTTAGGTAGGTAGGTACTGGGAATTTTGAGCCCAAATGTGAAAACTGGATTATCAGTAGTAGTTTTCTGAGTTTATAACCATCTTGAAAACATAACAAAGTACGTATTGTAATTATTAATGGCTTTACCATGTCATGGCTGCATAAAATACCTAAGATTGCATGTATAAGATATAAAGTGCACATAAATGATACTAGATATAAGTTATAAAATACATAAAGATAATACATAAAGTATAATGAATGCATTCAGTGTTGTTGCATTGAAGTATCATTGTGCCTGTCTTCTTAAAAAAAGCAAATCTAATTGAATTGACTAAAAGTAAATTTCAGGGCCTTTCATCTCCCCCCAACTCACCAGCATACTTGGTTTAGCAACACATTCATTCTTCAAGAAGATTTTTTCCTGTTGCTAGGTAAAAAAGGACAGAAAGTGACTGCAAAGTAAAGATATCCACATATGCTTTCTACCAAAGATGCTGCATTATTCAGTTGTAACCATGTTCATAAAAAGCTGTAATTTCCGTTATAAAAATAGACATTTAGAGGGATAGGTTTGTAGTATTTTGGATCTGGGCTCCTACTCAGGAAAATATTTAAGTAAGTATTTAACTTGAAATGCATTATTATTCTGCTGAAGGTATTTCACCTCTGAATGTGAAATAGTTCTCTTAATCAAAGCCTTACAGAAAAACAATGAACTTTTTGACCTGCTTGTTACTTTGGAAATGATCTCTGTTGCTGGCATGGGATCCTGCTGATGTACAGTGAGGACTTGTTTGTGGTGGTTGGTCTCTGAATGACAAGCCATTGCTCATGCACACATACAACATCTTGGTTGCTGTAAAGCAGAATCAGTTTGCCTTTTCTTTCCTTCTAAACAAGAAAAAGAAGTAAAGCATGAGATGGATGGTGGAAGATCAGTGCATCCTGCTTTGGAGAACCAGAAAGCCCTTTGGACTGCAAGATCTGTTCCTTTTGCCTAGTTCTGTACAGATCCAGACTTGGGGAAGAAAACAGATCCATATTAACACAGCTTTCATGTCCACGTCTATATATATCTCTATACTTTGAATTAAAAAAAGACAACAGAAATCAACAAATAGCCTAGATTTGTTCCTTCCTTGGCAAGAAGGCAATTGCTAAGCTTTGCTCTGAAATTAAATTAGACTCATCTTGTATGTCTCCAAGAGAGTAACCCTACCAGACTGCCTTTGACCCAACACTGTCTGTCCTATAAAATATATTATAAAGCCCTTCATTGTTGGATTACCCTTATTCCAACATTTGGGACAAAGTGGTGGGCAAAGCCAGCATACCAGGCTGCAGCTGAGTTGTGGAGAATATGAGTGTTTCTTTTTTAGCCTGTGGGAGGAAGGTATTATCCTAACAGGTGTGAGGTAGCATATGTTGCGCTTTGGGCTTTTGTAGTGGTATTGTATGGTTTGTTTACATGTCTGAGTTTTGTGGTGCATTGACTTAGAGAATACATTTTTCATCTCACACAGATACAGACATTCCCATTGTGTGGCCCTGTGAATGTGAAACTAACATCTAGTCTAGAAATGGGAAGAAAAAAAAAAAAAAAGAAAAACGTCACCTTTTTTTTAGATTTCTTTTTTCCCCACAATGCAGAATTGTAAAGGCAAAGAATAAGCTTAGTTAGGATACACCTGCCACAGACAGATGACTTTTTATG
The DNA here is from genome assembly GCA_013399775.1 of Semnornis frantzii. Lineage (NCBI taxonomy): Eukaryota > Metazoa > Chordata > Aves > Piciformes > Ramphastidae > Semnornis > Semnornis frantzii. Next base: position 31,348 of record VWYK01107755.1, read on the forward strand.
CTAGGCTTTTAATACATTTTATCCCCTTGTTTTACTAAAAGTCTTTCATGACGTCACAATCTGTGAAGAAACACAACTAACCCATTTCCACTTGTTTGAATTGTTCTGTAGTACCCACAGGCTGCAGGAACACATCACTATGTACTGGGACACTCAGTGCACGTGAACATGCAGTTGGCTGGTTTAACCTGGGAAAGCCCAATGCTCTGTACTTTGTTTCTCTGCAGTCCATTTAGACCAACTGCATCCAGAGAACTGACAGTTTGGATGTTCAAGTACTTCAGTATCTCTGAGATCCTGCAGACCTTGCTCAGTCACTCCACTTTCTCATTTATGGATCTTTATGACTCCTTGGAGCTCCTGCCTGAGCTCTGTTGGAGTTCTCAAACTGGGAGCTACCTTGGGTTGGAAGTCCATACCACAGCAGTGTATATGCTGCATTGAACCTTACAAAGAAAAAAAGGACAGGAGTGCACTTGGGGGAATGTGATCAGCTGTTGCCCACCACTGTACACAGTAACCCACTGGTCTGGATGTTCCCTTGGGAAATGGAAGTACCTACTCCAGTGAATATTTAAAGAGAGATAGCTTCACTGTGGAGTACTTACGGACTCCAGCGTTACGAAGTCCTTGCAGTATCTGGAGTATCTGGAAATCAGAGCTTCTGTTGGAGTGCTCAAAGTCTGTGGACATTACACTTTTAAAAAGATTTTTGTTTGGACTGGGGAGACATAACAGCAACACAGGAAGGAAGTGTTTAAAACAGGGTGGGACATCTCTTAGAGCAACTTGGAACACCTGAAACCATTCTCTCTCTCTTAAATAAGATATTTTTTAAAAGCCTTTCAACTCACCTATAAAATACAGCAGGTTCTGCTGCTTTAAGTGCAAATCTGTAGGTGGGTGTCCCCTTGAAAGGCAGGCCTGTGGGATTTACCATCAGTCACACAACTCCTTCGTAGTGGTTGCAATCAAATTCAGAAGGCCTGACCCCAGCTCCTCTCTGTTGTTGCTGAACTACAACAGCTCTTCAGAAATCTGGATATGTTTAAATCATAGTTTATAAACATCTACGTGAGTAAATCGGAAGTGCTACAAAGAGAAGGAATAAACTACAAACTGTATGACACATGATATTATCCACTCAGTAGAAACTAGTCCATAGCATCCATGCCGTCCAGTATCTGAAGCGAGCCTACAGGAAGGCTAGGGAGGGGCTATTTACAAGGTCTTGCAGTGACAGGACTAGGGGTAATGGGTTTAAACTGGCAGAGGGGAGATTTAGACTGGATGTCAGGCGGAAGTTCTTTGCAGTGAAGGTGGTGAGGCACTGGAACAGGTTGTCCAGGGAGGTTGTGGCTGCTCCCTCCCTGGAGGGGTTGAAGGCCAGGTTGGACGAGGCCTTGAGTGACCTATGCTAGCAGGAGGTGTCCCTGCCTATGTCAGGGGGTTGGAACTAGATGATCCTTGAGGTCCCTTACAACCTTACCATTGTTTGATTCTATGATTCTATGATCCCTTGCCTTAGCTACATTAAACATTGGTAAGAGAAGCCTTCACTCCTGCAAAACTGAGTATAGTTCATTTATCATCACGTTTATGTATATATGCCTGTGAAATAATGTGCACATTAATTATTAATAATTTTTATTTGTGAAAATGTAAATTTAATCTAAATACTGAAAGACCAAAGCTCCCTCAGGGCACAAAGGCCCTGACTTCATCCGAAGCACAGAACTTTTAAGAGTTTTCAAGATTCCAGAAACATGGCAAACCAAGTCCCAGCTAAGCAGCATTATGACAGATACCTTTTGCTTGGTATCTTTGCTCATATTTTATAGGAATTTGAGTTAAGTCCCAGACAGCATGCTTAAAAGGAAAGGAATCCAGCCAGGGGAAATCCCCTTTGTGGCTGTCCAAGATCACTCGATTGACAAAGCAGGTCAGTGCTGTAATGTTTGAGCTGGAAAGCAAAGAGATAGTAAAAGAGCTGGCCCAAAGCGTGCCTGAAAAACCAAAGCATCTCCAGAAGATTGTCATTAACTTCATCATAAGGCACTCTCAAGACAATGGGCAGAGCCTCCTGCCACGCGAAATGTCTGGGGGAGAGATGGAGTGTTGCCTGCCCAAGAGAGTGTGTAGTTTGAAGCAATCTTTGTCTGCAGTTCTGATGTCATTGCTCTCAGTAAGCCAAATAAAAATTGTAGAGTGATCTGAGCTCTGCTGCTGGTGAACTGAACCTCTTTAGTGCTTTCAGGGAAGTGTTAGCCTAATTCTGGCAGTATTAGAGATGCACCACTTGTGCCTGTTAAATTTTGCCATTTATTTTGCTGAGTAGAGGATCAGCTTCTGTGAAATGTGTGTGCCGGAGGCTGGCTACTGTTTGTGAATAACTACCATTTTATGAGCAGTCAGCTCTGTTGATTTTTAGTGGCTCCTGCTGTCTGCTCTTCCATTTGGAAAGCTATAAATCTGTTTAAATTTTTGCTATTGTCTCTCTCTTTGGTGAGCTGGTTGTAATTTGCGTGGTGGTACTCCTGAAGTTGAAAAAGATGCATAAACTCAGACTGAAATTAAAGATGTAGTCAAACCTGTTTAAGTTGTCTGGTTTAGGTACTTTGCTGATGGGAGGTTCTCCACTGGTTGGAATGATTTAATGCCAGGCAGGTCACTGCAAACAGCACAGGAAAACATCTTGTTCTACTGAGAAATTATACTAACCTACACTAGCTATATTTATCTAGGCTGTCCAATTTATAGGCTGTTTGGAACCAATATGAAGCTGCAGCCATCTAAATATTGCATGTTTGGTTTGCTGTACATCTGTTGGGTGACTGAAACTTTCCTTTGACTGCTCTCAAAATAGTTACCTTTGCAATGCTCACGTTCTGAGTGGAGAAGTAGAAAAGGTTATCTTTAAGAGGGGTTTAAAAAATTTCCACTAAACTGGAAAGACCTTGTGTTACAAAAAGCCACAGGGTTCTCTTTCATGACTCATTGCAGAATGTCTCAAACACGGAGAATCCCCGGGCACTTTGTCTTCTCCAGCTACCCCAATGGAGCACCAGAAGAGGAAACCTACAGTAACCCCCAAACAATTCCAGATACCACACAGCAAATGGAGTTTAATATCAGGTATCATGCTGCATTAATACTCCTAAAGTCTCCTTTCCATGAGACTTTGATAAGCCAAATAATCATAGTGAATACTACTGGAAATGGAATAGATGCAAGTGTAGATAACCTGTAGTGCTTAGCACTGACTAGGGAAGATTATGCTGCATTAAATGTCTGTAAGCTTTCATCCCGCACAGGGTCACAAATGTGGCTCTTCATTAGAAACCCACCTGTTACAGCAAGCAGCTGAGGAAGCCATTTTTACATAATTCTCTAGGCGCCTCTCACAACAAACTGATAATGCTGCTTTGGGTTTTTCTTAATCCTGTATGTACATTTTTCCAGTTCAAGAGTCAGTGGCTAACTTTCTCCCCATCTGTGAAAATAATTATTATTTTAAATAAACTTTTGAGGCTGCTTTATTATTCAGCAGCTCTCATAAGCAGATCTCAGCAGAAATACAAGTGAAAATAAAAATGCGTAGTCATATTACAAAAAAAAATTAAAATGGATGTATGGGAGAACCAGGTTTTGGCATCAACACGTTCCACAGACCTTGTAGTTCGAGGTTTTGCATACCTGAGGACTTCCCTAAGGGTTCATTACTCTGGTACCACCCATTAGCTGGAGACCTACACTGCGCAGTGGAAATCACTGGAGTAAACCTGTTGGATGACAAAGCCAGGGCTTACATAAGGTGAAATGCTTGGAAAGGTTCAGTGTGAAGGCTGTTTTAATATTTTGGCTAGGGGGAAGAAAAACTGAACCAAATCAGAATTCTCTTGCCTTGCGTAAGAAAATAAGATACGTAAACCTCCCAATATATTTTTAAGTAACAAATATGCAGCTTTTAATGAAGACTCCAAAGCATTTCTGTGCCTTCACATTCTGCTTTTACATGCCCAGCTTAGGCCAACTGTGATTGACATTTGCAGAGTGTTTTTCAGAGAACTGCTGTTGCGGTGTTTGTTTTCCTCTAATGTGCACATCCCAAATGCCTTACAGCTCAGCTACCCAGGTTGGCCATCAGCTGGCCCTGATTGGGGATGAATTTAACAGGATGTACCACAGCAAGTTTGAAGACACACTTCTGCACCTGGCACACAGGTAAGTTACCCTACCGACACTGTCAGTCTTCATATCTGTTTAGAAATCACCTTAGACAAACAGCAGTGTTTTGTTAGATGAACAGTAATGTTTCCGTACACAAAGCAGGAGCATCTAGTCCACAGGGATGACTTTTAAAGATCCCTTCCAACCTAAACCATTCTGACTGACACTGCAGCTTGTTTTACAAGGAAGAGTTTTATAATGAAAATTGTCTCCACAGACTACAGCCATTTACAAATAAAATACTTAGTTTCTTGATATTTGAAATGTCACAGTAGGGCAGGTTAGACAGTGGCTTTAAGGACAGCTGAAGGAGGTCTGCAGCCTACTGAGTGTGATGTTGCAGAGATGAGCATGCTGCAGCATGTCAAACGACCCACCCATGCACACAGGAGAAAACGTGGCTAGACTGGTCTGAATTGCCTTTTATCTGCTGTCAGCTGACAGGGGTGTGTTAACTGACACGCAGTAATGTAAAGACAGATAATCTCCATGTACTCGCATGTGGTTCTACCTCTTCTTGCTTCAGGGAGAGGATGGTCACTTACTGCAGACTGTACAGAGAATGCAATTCAGTTACAGCTGTTTTCTGAGATGTAGCATAGAGTCAGAAATTCCACCTCAGAAAAGCTGGATTCAGCTGCAGAGAGACTTTATGGGATTGTTGTGTTAGTCCTGTACTGCTGCCCCAAAATGCTTAGAGATCAACAGCTTTTGTTGGGTTGTGCTGTTCCAAGTTTGAAACCAGAGTAAAGGCACAAGACTGCCATTCAGGAGCTTTGCTGCAGGCTTCCTTGTGCAATATTAGCGATCAATTAATTCTGCAACCAAATTATCTTTAGCTCTCAAAGCCCTCCTATGCTGTCAGGTCTTCTTCCTAAATATTTTAAGAGAAATATGCATGGACCTTCAGGAAGGAACTTAATTAAGAGTCCCAGGTTTCTTTTTGTAGTCCTTAACACCTTGCTATTTCATATGACAATTTTTCGAGTAAGTTTCATGTGTGTGTGTGTGTTTGTCTTTTTTTTTTTCTCTTAACTTTTATTTAACCCATCAGGGTTGCTATCAGCGTCTTCCAGACATGGAATAATACTAGAAGTGTTATAAGAAGCTTTGGAAATATTTTGAACAACTGGACAAAGAGGATCATTGGTTATGGAAGCTGGGTATGCTCTCTCCCTTTTCTCCCCCCTTTTTGTTGGCAAGTAGGTGACAGCAACAAATAACTCCCATGTGTCAATGAGTAAAGCTGGCTATTGCTTTGGGTTTATAACTCAGTTGGTGCTTCCCCTCTCCCTCCCAACACCCCCACACACAATTGCCCCATCTTTTTCTTAAGCTGAAATTTCTTAATTAGAGAGCGTGCCAAAAGCCTGCAAACAGCTGCCCAAGTCCCACACACCTCACAGGGCTTCCATGGAGAGGGAATGTATCTCCCACCTTAACAATCTGTGAGGGTTGAGTCTAGCTCTGGTACCAGTGCTGTTTCACTCTGTATTTACCCTGGAGAAAGGAGGAGTCTTTAGAAGCTGGATATGACCCTTCCACTGCAGCAGTCACAGTAGCCACCAGCAAAACTAGACCCAGACACGTTTCTGCAGAACTGGACTGCTGCCTCTATTTCAAACTGACCTCACATGCAGGCATTCTTGTTAGCTTTTAGGCATCATCTTTTTACTGCTTATCATTTCTAATTACCTGCTCTTTTCTTCCCACAGATTTGCAGGCTTTCTTTCAGGTGCATCTGCCAGAAGCTGGTGCCTGCAGCCTTGCTTGCTGTTGTCTTTTGGTGGGCCATGAATTACGGACTGCAAAATTAACAGAGTTAGGAGAGGAGGTCATTGCTGGACTCTGACCAATACCATTAACACCCAGGTGGTGGCAGTTGGTTTGTTTTTCAAATGTACACTGCTAAAAATCTCTTTTATATTTAAAACCTAGGCTAGTGCTGGGTCACTGCTGTTTCATACTTTTTTTTAAAAAAAAAGAAAAATGTTTAAAATAAGGAGGTTGTTGCTGGATAACTGCCTGACTTGCTAGTTTTGACTGTGACTCCAGGTAATTAGAAAGTCTTTTATTACTGTTTGTTTTAATGCAAAGTGTCTATTTCATATCAGCCAGTTTCTTAAAAGAAATTCTGGACATAGGGGAAGGCATGCTGGACATCCTTTATATTTTAACAGTGTAAAAGAAAGAGCAAAGATAAAACCATGATACTTTTTTTTTTTTTTAATTAAATTCCTGCTTCAAATGTTTTGCAGTGTTATCTACTTTATTTTCCAAGACTCACTGTTATTAATGTGTGACAGCAATCTTGTGCATTTTACTAAGACTACAGGACAGGCTTTATATGGGTACATTTTCCTTACCCTTTGCTGTTGAAACTCTTTTTCACTGTATAGAGTTACAGACTCTCAGCAAGAGAAAACAAAAATACCTTTCTGTGGTTTGGGTATTCCTCTCAGCAGAAGTGATACCTGTTCCTTGCCTAGTCAAGTGGCTACTACGGTGAGCACATTNACAGAGTTAGGAGAGGAGGTCATTGCTGGACTCTGACCAATACCATTAACACCCAGGTGGTGGCAGTTGGTTTGTTTTTCAAATGTACACTGCTAAAAATCTCTTTTATATTTAAAACCTAGGCTAGTGCTGGGTCACTGCTGTTTCATACTTTTTTTTAAAAAAAAAGAAAAATGTTTAAAATAAGGAGGTTGTTGCTGGATAACTGCCTGACTTGCTAGTTTTGACTGTGACTCCAGGTAATTAGAAAGTCTTTTATTACTGTTTGTTTTNCCAGGTAATTAGAAAGTCTTTTATTACTGTTTGTTTTAATGCAAAGTGTCTATTTCATATCAGCCAGTTTCTTAAAAGAAATTCTGGACATAGGGGAAGGCATGCTGGACATCCTTTATATTTTAACAGTGTAAAAGAAAGAGCAAAGATAAAACCATGATACTTTTTTTTTTTTTAAATTAAATTCCTGCTTCAAATGTTTTGCAGTGTTATCTACTTTATTTTCCAAGACTCACTGTTATTAATGTGTGACAGCAATCTTGTGCATTTTACTAAGACTACAGGACAGGCTTTATATGGGTACATTTTCCTTACCCTTTGCTGTTGAAACTCTTTTTCACTGTATAGAGTTACAGACTCTCAGCAAGAGAAAACAAAAATACCTTTCTGTGGTTTGGGTATTCCTCTCAGCAGAAGTGATACCTGTTCCTTGCCTAGTCAAGTGGCTACTACGGTGAGCACATTTCTGAAACAGGAAAATACAGTACTTAATGGCCTAGTGGTTTAAACACTCATCTGACAGGTTGGAGTGAGTTTCAAGTTCAAGTCCCTGCTTTAAATCAGACCAGAATTCCGAACGACTCTTCCTCAGCAGATACAAATGGCAAGCCCAGTCAAGTTTCAGTGAGTTGAGGAATGTTTCCTGTCTTTCATGAATGGTGCCCAATCCCATTATGATCCTAACTGTCCACCTCAAGGAAAGAAAGAAATACACCTAGTGGAGCCTTTTATTTAATTCAACCATATCACGTTAAAGGATTTGAAATAGTTTTGATCAACTAGAAATGCAAAACAAAAAGAAAGTATGGAAAGAAGGTGTGTAGAGGGTGATGGCTTCAGCGTATCCCCAAAGTTCAGGCAGCAGTAGCAGCAACTATTCCAGAGTAACTTTTTTTTTTTTAAAGTGCCCTCAAGCTGACTTACCATTTAGCAGCAGCTGTGCACACTGACTCCTCTAACTCCGTAACAGCAGTGCAATAGAAAACATGTTATTATTTAGGGAAGGGGAAAAATTCCCATCAAGAGGATCTAATGAACAATCTATGCATGTGTAAATAGAAGTACCAGCTGCCAAAAAATTGATTCTTCACAGCTGAATCACTTTACAAAATAATTTCAGTTATTTCTAGAGAAATCATCTTTATGGACAGGAAAGCAATGATAAATGAGAGGCTGCTGCACTACCTATTTCACCCAAGAGCTGTGTGGGATGACTCTGCTTTGTCACACTCTTGCAATCTGTAATGCAATGTTTGGAATCACAATAGAGGGAAAATTCATCGTCTGGCATGTATGGAGCAAAAAGCAGTCCCAAGGTATATAAAATGCAGCCACACCAACAAAGCAAGTGAAAGACAAAGTGAACAGCATCTTCAACAAGAACTGGTGCAAACTAAAGCAGCATAGTGAGCAGCAGTTGTCAGGCTTCCGTCTCATCTGTGGAGCTGAGCAAAGAGCCTCTTAGTTAAGGCTGCACTGCACCTCTGCACTGTGACTCAGGAGACCCAAATTTAATTATGGTGTGGATTGGTTTGGTGGTATTGTTTTTTTTTCCCCACTGTGCACTTCCTCGTGTGACAGAGGTTACAGCACTTGGGTTTTTTCCCACATCCTGTTTCTTCTTGTTCCTAGGTGAAGGAATTACACCAACTTTTTACATCTGAAACATTCAGTTTCCAGAAGCAGTAGCTACAGATGAACGAATACATAAAAGAAATGAGTGCAACAGTACTAAGACACAGAATTCCTAATTAATCCCCATGGCACTCTCTGCTTGGCCACAAACAAGTTCTACAAGACAAGACACCCTTCTGCTGATTTGCAGCCACACACCAACACAGATGAAAGGGAGCCCTGAACACTCTGGGTACAGAGGTATGAAGAGCTCCACTGCATTTCTTTAGCTAATACAAACTGCAACACCAACACAAGAGTGTGATACCATGTGGCTTCTGGTTGTGAAGACATGAGGCTCAGAATTCTCAGGGCTGGAAGGG
>VWYK01107758.1:0-15814 GCA_013399775.1 Semnornis frantzii
AAGTGCCTCATCCAACCTCCTTAGCTGTTTTTCTGTTTGAACTTATGCATGCTAGTTAGAACAGTGTATTTTGCTAACAGTTTGTGGAAACCAGCTTATCATTTGCAATAACCAAGCTTAGTGCACAAACTTTTGCCTGGAGATAGAGTGTTTGACCAAGGGTTCTTGTTCTTTATCAATAGATTTTCAATACATCACTATCAGAACCACCTCCACAGGGCTATGAAAATGTTACTGATATACTACCACCATATAATGCTTTTTCAGCACAAGGAGTGCCAGAGGTAAGAAAAAAATTATGTAGGAGTATTTCTAGCTGCATTTTGCAAAAAGCTTGCTGGGATAGATTGCTCCAACTTCTCAAAATATTTCTTGTAGTGGCTTTAATTAAGCATTAGTGTAAGAAAACACTTGAGGACAACCAGGCCACAAAATCCTATTGCAAAAAAAACTTAGTGTAAGAAAACACACGAGGACAGTGTAAGAAACCACTTGAGGACGGTGTAAGAAACCACTAGAGGACAGCTAGCCACAGATTGTGCAAAAAATCCTATTGCAAAAAAAGGTTTCTAAAATTACTAGACCATAATAAGTGAAAAGCTTTTATCTTTATGGGAAAATCCTAGATACATCTCAGATGCTCCATATCACTCAATCATATGGAGCAGACTTGCTGAAGTCTTAAGTAGACATAGCAATAGATAAATCATTTTAGATTAAGTGAACATCTTCAAAGGCTACAGAAGCCCCTCACTTAATCTGGTAAATTGTCAGGGAGCAACAACTCAGGGACACTCTTGCATTGCAAGAATTAATGCAATTATATAACACTAAGTGCTTGTGCATGCGAGTCATACCACTATTTTGTGTATGCAAGTCAGTCATACCACTATTTTGTTTGTGCGTAAAAGTTGTACCACTGCTTTCTCATGCCCGCAAGTTTGTCAGCTTAGCAAAGTAGATTGGCTTAGTGTCCAGCCTTAGTTCGTAGCGCTGCTGTCAAGTGGAGGACAATACAGAAAGCTCAGCAGTTTCGGCCAAGGATTCCTATAGAATGTCATGGATGTATTCTGCTTTTGTTTTTATAAACACTGGATCGTAGAATTCATAAAATCATAGAATCAAAGAATCAGTCAGGGTTGGCACGGACCACAAGGAGCATCCAGTTCCAACCCTCCGCCATGGGCAGGGACACCCTACCCTAGATCAGGCTGCCCACAGCCTCATCCAGCCTGGTCTTAAACACCCCCAGGGATGGGGCCTCAACCACCTCCCTGGCCAACCCCTGCCAGGCTCTCACCACTCTCATGCTGAACACCTTCCTCCACACCTCCTCTGAATCTCCCCACCTCCAGCTTTGCTCCATTCCCTCCAGTCCTGTCACTCCCTGAGAGCCTAAAAAGTCCCTCCCCAGCTTTTTGTAGCCACCTTCAGATCCTGGAAGGCCACAAGAAGGACACCTGAGAGCCTCCTCTTGTCCAGACTGAACAGCCCCAACACTTCCAGTCTATTCTCACAGCAGAGCATCTCCAACCCTCTGAGCATCCTCGTGGCCTGACTCTGGACGTGCTCCAGCATCTCCACATCCCTCTTGTAATAGGGGCTCCAGAACTGGATGCAGTCAGACACAGCAGCTGAAAACCCACTACCCAAAAGAGTCAAAGAAATGAAATGCTGATTAATGTTTGGTGTCTGACTGCCTGAGAGCCTAGAAGTCCCTCCCCAGGGGATCTCATTCGTAGAAATGAAAAAAAAAAAAACAAACCCAAAAACAAACAAGCCCAAACCCTCTATCAGACATAGTGACTCAAACTGTGTATTTCTGAAAAGAAGTATTTTGTTTGCTGAGTGCCAGTTGCCATGGAAGTGCTTTTCTGTGCAGGCAGATCTGGTATATGTGAATTATGGTCGTACTGAAGATTTTTTCAAGCTGGAACGTGAGATGGGAATCAACTGCACGGGGAAGATTGTTATTGCTAGATATGGAAAGATATTCAGAGGAAACAAAGTAAGAGTTGTGTTTTTTTCCGCTCTCTGGGCAGACATTGCTGGTAGTAGAACCAGCAGGAGTTAATGAGGGCTGTAGATTGGAGCATAGGAGGGGAAGGAAGCCTGCAGTGCGTCCACTGTGACTGCATTTTACACATAGCTTCCAGTCTCTTGAGACTGAGATAACTGCAAACTCCATACAAAGTTCTTGCAAGAGATTGATTTAGGAAACTGGCTCTTTGTAAAGCAAAAACTTGTATGCTTTACAGCCGCAGAACAGCAGTGTTTTGAAGAAGTATTTGACAGGGGGTCTGAGTCACAGAGACTGAATTAACTTCTAACTTTAGACAGCAGCTCTGACAGAAGTGGTGATAGTGGGGCATTGGGGATCCTGCTCAGTTTTGGTGCTTCAGTTTTATGTCCTGTGCTTTGAGATGAGAGTAAAGCTGTGACACAAATAATGAACACACTGGTTTGCTCGGGTGAAGCAAAGCAGACTCACTTCTACTGAGTTTGTGGTAATTTTTCGGTCTTGCCCATATATGACTTCTAAAGCTATGTCCCCATGGATGTAAAGTGGAACCTTTGGGTTAATTACTGCATTAAAAGAAAAGAAAAGAAAAAAAAGAAAGAAAAAAACCCTTTGGATTAATTACTTCATTAAAAGAAAAAAAAGAAAAATATAAAAAAAGAAAAAAAGAAAAAAAGGAAAAAAGAAAAAAAGAAAAAAGAAAAAAAAAGGAAAAAGAAACCTTTGAATTAATTACTTCATTAAAAGAAAAAAAAGAAAAAGATAAAAAAATAAAAAATTTTTAAAAAAGAAAAAAATTAAAAAAGAAGAAAAAGAAACCTTTGGATTAATTACTTCATTAAAAGAAAAAAAAAGGGAAAAAAAGAAAAAAAATTTTAAAAATTTTAAAAAAAAGAAAAAGAAACCTTTGGATTAATTACTTTATTCAAAGGAAAAAAAAGAGGAAAAAAAGAAAAAAATAAAAAAAATTGAAAAAGAAAAAGAAACCTTTGGATTAATTACTTCATTAAAAGAAGAAAAAAATTGAAAAAGAGAAAAAAAGAAAAAAGGAAAAAGAAAAAAACAAAGAAAAAAATTTAAAAAGGAAAAAAGTGAAAAAAAAAAAAAGAGGCATTTCTTAAAAGCAAATAATTTCACAGGTTAAAAATGCCGTATTAGCAGGAGCCCAAGGGATCATACTTTATTCAGATCCTGCTGACTACTGTGCCCCAGGAGTAGATGCTTATCCAGGTGGCTGGAACCTTCCAGGTGGCGGAGTCCAGCGTGGGAATGTGTTAAACCTGAATGGAGCTGGGGACCCTCTGACACCAGGTTATCCTGCAAAAGGTGAGTGACAGATCTGTATCCTGGGCCATCAAGGGCTTTGTAAACTGGTGCTGAAGTTACTGTAGCACTGGAAATGAATCTCTTTCTTTTTTGCATCCGTGCTGAAAAAGAAATACAAAGGTTGTTTTTTTTTTCAATAGTTTAGTTCCCTATTGCAGACTAATTTCTATCTCTGTCATTTTGACTTGTTGCTTTTGAGTTAGAGATGTCAGTTAAGCTTGTAGGAAATTTTCTTTGCATGCTCATAGCCTTGTGACTCTTAGAAAATCAGGGCATGTAAATTTGCAGACTCTGAAGCATCAGTAAATGGCTGAGAATGTGGAGCCATTAAAAAATATCTGTGGCTATTAGGAGAACCTCTTTAAACTAAATCATAGTCTACCGTCAAAGATGAGTAATGGCTTTGCCTGCAGGTGTGGACCCTGAATTCCATGCAGAAAAACTATTTTAAATCCTCTTTACAGGGAGGAACATTTCTTTAGTAAAACTAAGAGTAGCCTGGAGTCTTTAGAAAGTTGGCACCATGTGCTTGTCTCCTTCTTGCAGGCACCTGATCTCTGTCTACTTGGGGAGCTGCCTGACACTACTGTCTGGTGGTGGGAATGGGAATAGAGAGCTCTCTGCCTTGTATGAATGGAGTTGGGGGTGTGAGACAACCTACTGCAGCCTAGACTGTGTGTGCCTGGCCCACCAGTGTCAGACTGTCCTCAGCACAGCTAAATGCATCATCCCTGCATGCCTTCTGCAGCTTGCCAACGGGCTGCACAGAAGCCAGCCTCACCTCACACAGGCCACTCAGGAGTCAGCCTCACCTCACACAGGCTGCACAGGAGTCAGCCTCACCTCACACAGGCTGCAGAGGAACCAGCCTCACATCACACAGGCTGCACAGGAGCCAACCTGACCTCACACAGGCTGCACAGGAGCAACCCTCACCGCACACATTCTCTTGGTTATGCCACAGTCAGTTTTGAGGAGGTGTAACGATAGGGCTGGACAGCAAGTGAAACCTCACACTGAGTGTGAGCACTCCTCTCACACAGCTGTGCAGATGCATTGCTGGGTTTGCAGTCCTGTCACCGCATTTTGCCACGTCTGAGAAATGATGCAAGAATACAAAAGGCGATGCAAATCGGTGGCTACTGCATGGCTGCACTGTTCAAAGGTATTTCCAGTATTGGTGAAAGTTGCTGAGAACATTGTAAACTTGATCTTTTGTTCTGATTTCTCAGAGTACACTTTCAGGTATAAAGTTAATGAAGGTGTAGGGATTCCCAAAATCCCAGTTCATCCTATTGGATATCATGATGCAGAAGTGTTGCTAAGGTGAGTACACATCAGCCCCTCTTCACCAGAATTCACTGTTACCAATGGACAGCAAAATCCTGCTTGTTAAAATGTAAAGTCTGTGCAGTTACCTGCATTTACTGCCCTTCTGTAATCATGTGCACTTCAGAAAATGTGGGGAAAGTTCAAAGAAATCTGTTTCTGGTATAATGGTTTTAAGAGTTTTGTAAACCCGCTTTATTTTAGGTGCAGTAACCACTAAGAAAATTATGGTTTATATGTATATAAAAATATATATAATGCTTTATATAATTTATGTTTTAAGTATTAGCCTGTTGGGCAAGATTTGTCTTGGGTTTTCACTTAACAGTGCAATGGGAGGACCTGCAGCTCCAGACAGCAGCTGGAAGGGAAGTCTCAATGTGTCTTACAACATAGGGCCAGGATTTGCAGACAGCTTTTCTACAAGGTGAGTTTTTAACACTTCCCTATTTATAAAACATTGCGAAGAAAAAGACAGAGAAGCAATGCATCTACAGACAGTGTGGGGGGAACTGATTTCCTTCTGAGTGGGCAATGATTCTAGAATCATAGAATCAGAATAATAAGTTGGAAGTGACTTCAAAGATCATCTAGTTCCAACCCTCTGCCATAGGCAGGGACACCTCCCACTAGTACAGGTTGCTCAAGGCCTCATCCAACCTGGCCTTGAACACCTCCAGGGAGGTTGTGGAGCACAGAATCACCCAATGTCATCAAACATGCTCAGAGGGCTGCAGCAGCTCTGCTATAAGGACAAGTTGAGAGAGTTGGGGCTTTGCAGCCTGGAGAAGAGAAGGCTTCCAGGAGACCTTCTAGTAGCCTTCCAGTATCTGAAGGGGGCTACAGGAAGGCTGGGGAGGGACTACTGACAAGGGCTTGCAATGACAGGACAAGGGGCAATGGGTTTGAACTGGCAGAGGGGAGATTTAGACTGGATGTCTGGAGGAAGTTGTTTGCAGTGAGGGTGGTGAGACACTGGCACAGGTTGCCCAGGGAGGCTGTAGCTGCTCCCTCCCTGGAGGTGTTGAAGGCCAGGTTGGACGAGGCCTTGAGTGACCTGTGCTGGTAGGAGATGTCCCTGCCTATGGTAGGAGGTTGGAACTGAATGATCTTTGAGGTCCCTTCCAACCTTACCATTCTACGATTCTATGATTATTTTCTTTTCACAATTATCCAACTGACTCACATAAATACCAATTCAATCTATACTGCAAATGTCCAAAGCATTATAGATTGACCCAATTCCTGGGGTTGTTTCTAAGGTGTCTTTCTGTCAGCCGATTAACCTGCAGTAAAAAAGTGGGACATCGGTACAGGACACCAAATTAGATCAGCACTGAGCACACAGAAGCTCAGACTTTCTGCTTGCAAGTCATTAAGATTGAAGTTTCATTGCCTTCTCACTCAGAAATGGTTACTCGTTGCTGCTTTTCATTTCAGAAAAGTCAGAATGCATGTTCATACAAACAATAAAGTAACACGGATTTATAATGTCATTGGCATCCTCAGAGGAGCTGTGGAACCAGGTGAGCATTGAGTGCTTGATGATTTTAATGTCTTCTTTATTTTGTGTTTGGTGAAACTGTTCTCATGTTGTAAAGAAACTTCAAGGTTTTTAGACGCCAGATAATATAAACTCTGATAAATCCTTAATAATTGTCCTGTCCCTCCCATCACACTGGTTTTCATTGACATCCTAAACAGCATATTTGCATGAGAATGCTAGAATGATGTGTCAGAGAATTTTTATTTGTTTTTTTATAACACCTTGATTTAGTTGGGATAAACAATAAGGCAGGAATTATAAAATATGTAGTTGTTTTATTTCCACAGAGCCCCACCCACAAACTTTATACAAAGCAGTTAAATTTGGGTTCTAGTTTGGTTGGAAAATCTTCCCAAGGATGCTTATGGACAATTAATTCATTTAGGAGAATCAGAAAATTGGAAAGATTTAGCCACAAAATGACTCTGCCCCACTTACAAATAGGAGGCAGCCTGAAGCTCTAGAGAATATCTGTGCTGCTCATGGCGGTGGAGTCAAATTCAGAGATAGTCTCTGGCTCCTTCGGTGTTGGCAGTGTTGGAGCTGCTCAGCATCTTGATAGCCATTGAGAGGCTTCTAGATCTTCCCAGGCTCTAGCAGGGTGCTGGGAAAGAGGGAGACAATCTCTGACCCCATCCTGGTTCCTCTTGGCATGGAGGTTTGCAAAAGTGCAGGCAGATCTCTTGCAGATGTGCAGAGAGCACAATGTCAGTGGCACTTCTCACCATGGTGTGAGGCACTTTATGCCTCCTCGGATATTTTTAAATATTTATTAAATTCCTTCTCAGTCTTCCCTTCTCCAGACTAAGAAGCCCCAGATCCTTCAACCTCTCCTCACCAGGCAGTGCTGCAGTCCCCTCATCATCCACATAGCCCTCCGCTGGACTCTCTCAAGCTGATCTCTGTCCCTCTTAAACTGGGGAGCCCAAAACTGAAGGCGAGTTGTATAGAGAATAACAGGTCATGTAGAGAATAGAGTTTTAAGTGGAAAGGAAAAATATGCATAAACCATTTCTTGTCTTCAGTCATCTGCTTCAGTAGAGTAAGTGAATGATTGCAGAATACCTTAAAAAGCTGAATGGTTGCAAAATACCTTAAAAGCTAAATTTTAGAACTGATGTTCTAAAACATCAATGAGCCAACCTCATGAAATTCAGCAAGGCCAAGTGTAAGGTCCTGCACCTGGGTAGGCACAATCCCAAGCACAAATACAGGCTGAGTGGTGAATGGCTGGCGAGCAGCCCTGAGAAAAAGGACTTGGGGGTCGGAGTTGATGAAAAGCTCAACATGAACCTGCAGTGTGAGTGTAGCCCAGACAGCAAGCGAGTGCTGGGCTGCAGCAAGAGCAGTGTGGGCAGTAGGGCAAGAGAGGGGATTCTCCCCATTTACTCTGCTCTCCTCAGACCCCACCTGGAGTCCTGTGTGCAGTTCTGGATCCCCCAGCACAGGAAGGACATGGAACTGTTGGAGCAGGTCCAGAGGAGGCCACTAAGATGCTGAGAGGGCTGCAGCAGTTCTCCCATGAGGACAGGCTGAGAGAGTTGTGTCTTTGCAGCCTGGAGAAGAGAAGGCTTCAAGGAGACCTTAAAGTAGCCTTCCAGTATCTGAAGGGAGCCTACAGGAAGGTTGTGGAGGGACTATTGCCAAGGTCTTGCAATGACAGCACAAAGGCCAATGGTTTTGAACCGGCAGAGGGGAGATTTCGACTGGATGTTAGGAGGAAGTTGTTTGCAGTGAGGGTGGTGAGACACTGGCACAGGTTGCCCAGGGAGGATGTGGCTGCTCCCTCCCTGGTAGTGTTCAAGGCCAGGTTGGAGGAGGCCTTGAGTGACCTGTACTAGTGGGAGGTGTCCCTGCCTATGGCAGGGGGTTGGAACTAGATGATCCTTGAGGCTCCTTCCAACCTTACCATTCTATGATTCTGTGATTTTATGTTAAACTCCATGTTTTGACACAAGTTGAGATGCAATCAAAGGAAATTAAGGTAACTTTAGTGAATTTTAAATTAACGATTGATATCATCTGCTTGTTTCCAGACAGATATGTTATTTTAGGAGGTCATAGAGACTCTTGGGTGTTTGGTGGTATTGATCCAACTACAGGTGCAGCTGTTTTGCAGGAGGTGGTCCGGAGTTTTGGTAAAATGAAGATGGAAGGTAACTTACTTATTTCAGACATAAATGGATGATGCTGAAAATCAGCAGTTCTGAGGAGTCTTGCTTAATGTTCCCATAAGCAGTTGTGTTGATTTAACTTTTCAACTCTACAGAAAGTTTTATTCCTTATTCCGAAGGATGCGAATTAATCGGAGAGAGGAATATGTAGCATTGCATCTTAGCTGGCTGAATTTATTCCCTCATGTCTCTCATCAGCATAAGAGTAGCCTCTTAGTTGTGTGGCATGAAAATATTACATTAAGAAGCAATGTCTCTGAAATAATGTCTTCCTCTAAAGAGTTTAGAGATGATGGGGGTTTTACTGCTGTATTAATTATATATTTTTTTTAAATCATTTAACTTTGTTTTTTTTCACTACGATATCTAACTCTAAGTTGGATTTTGAAATTTAACTGTGTGATTGCAGGTTGGAGTCCTAGGCGAACTATTATTTTTGCTAGCTGGGATGCAGAAGAATTTGGATTATTGGGTTCCACAGAATGGGCTGAGGTAAATGAGTATTAAAAAAAAGCAAAACTTGAAAAGTCTTTTGCAGGCACCTATGGTACCCATTGACATCTATTACTAGACTGCAATCCATAGCTTCAAGGTACATATGGAGCACAACAGACTCCTTCAGGTGCTATGAGGACCTCATGTATTCATACAAATTACCTCATATAGTCTACGAATTATATTCTTACAACAGAAGTGAATTATCTCTTCAAGGATTTAAAAATCTACTTTGATTCAAAGCTAATGTCTTTGTCTCTATGTGGAAATCTATCCCTTCATGTAACAGAATATTATAAAACCTAAATTGCTCTATTTTTGAACTTTCTATTAGAGAAAGTCTCTGTAAATTAATGTGCAGCTCATGTATTTGTGATCCCTAAGAGCGCCAAGTCCTCTGTATGGGAGTCAATCCTTCCAGGTAAATGAAAGGGTAGGTAATATTTGAGCGAATCATTCCAAATCCCTGCCAAACTTCCAATATTGCAGAGTCTCAGGGGTGGGACAATTGATTAACTCTGCAGTGGAATCCCTGCCTGTATTCCTGCCTGACAGAGGGCTTTTGGAAATTCAGAAATGAGATTCTGAATGTCTTTTTTCTTCCTTTCCCTGTTGGGCATGTTCAGTTCTTAGTTGCTGTTAAGGAGGAGTTTGAATCTGGATTAGAAGTGAATGTAGAAGTTAGAAGTAGTAGTGAATGTTAGAAGTGGTAATGAGGCCGATATAACATTATTAAATATTTTTATTAATATATATAAAGACAATTTCCCCAAACTTATTTACAATTAATGCACACACAAATTCTGTTATGCAGTTGGTAAAATTCTCTTTGCAGAATGGTTACATTAATTTAAATGATTTTAGGAAAGGTTTTAGAAAATTTAAACAACTAGAGAGAGTCCTGCAGCACAAACTGCTGCATAAAGGTTGCACATAAAACTTCCACAAGCTTCAGAGAAGAGAGTTTGGTTACTCACTGGTCAGAGTCTCAATATTTACAATTCAAAAGTACATGTAAAAGCATAAACAAGTTAAAATACAGTCCCAGCCACGCCGTGGCCTTCCCCATGGCGATGATGTGGCAGGGTTCTGCCGCTTGCCTAGCTCCAGTGGAGCAGGTTGTGTGNCTATAGTCAGGTCTGTCCCCAGGTCCCCAGCTAGGCGCAGTGCACGCAATGCATACAGGTAGCAGACAAAACAAAGGCGGTAGCAGCAAACAAACAAGCTAGGTAGGGTTTAAGCATTTTTACGAGTGTGTTTGACCAATAGCAACTGAGGAAAACACCCCGGAACCAATCCTGAGTTATTTCACCAAAACAGAGAGATGCAAGTGCCCGGCATAATAACCTGTGTGTACCAAAGACAAAGCAGGGTGCAGACCAAGGCCAAATCTGGTGTCTGTGTGGCAGACTGAGAGGTGCCAAGGCTCTTGGCTGCTCTCCCACTTCTTCCACCTGGGAAGAAGGAGAAAAAGGGGGGCAGGGTGGGGGGGCACGGTGGTTATTCAGATAGGTGTTTAAGACGTGTCTTGGGTGTGTATTCTAGGTGTAATTTGGACCTTCCACCACAGCTGTGCAAGCAGTTTTGCCCAGCCCTGGTGAGAAACACGGGTATCACAAGAGTTTTCACTGCCTCTACCCTAAAACACAGGTTAGAAACAGAGCAGGCAGGAAACTGTCAGCTGGGATGCAGTCCTGCTAAACTGCATTTGATTTATTAACACTGAAGGGTTTAACAGAGATGTGTTGTCTTGTTCTGTTATTTTTTTTTATTTACAATGCTATGCTTAAATATGTGGACAGAGCTTTGAAAATCTACAGGATGAAACATTTTGATCTTTTTGGTTTATTGGCATGTATTTCAGTAAACCCCAACATTTCATAGCAAGATGTGATGTGTCAGAGGAGGGAACGAAAGCAGAAATATTCTCCCAAACACCAAAGCAATTCCATCATTCTTGTGTTAACAAAGCTGGGATTTCTATTCTTTTGGATTTGCGCTTATTCTTTCTCCCCTGAACTCTTTGGCTTCCAGACTCTCTGCACCTTACAGTTGGTTCGTGGGACATTAGACGAAGGAAGCATCATTTAAATTATGTTTTAAACCATTTACGGAGAGATTTTAAAGAGCTGGCATTAGAAGTCCACCTTCCCTGAACTCCATTGGTAACAAAAATATGCTGTAGCCAAAACCTTATTTGTGATTTCTTGCTCTGTGCATCTCCACGCATGTGTGGATGCTGCTAAGGGAAAGCACAGAATTGTTTTAATTGTGAGGAATACTAAACTATGATACTTTGAATGATCAGTTCCTCTTGAGCCAGTAATGAATAGATTAGGAGTTCTTTTTACACTTGGCTTGTTCACTTGTTGCTGCTGCTGTCCTGTAAAGTTTTTTTTTGTTTCATAATTTAGTATCTAATAATTTACCATCTGCTATTCCACACAAAGGCAGCTGAGCTAGATTAGAAAACCATGAGCACAATCTATATTTTAAACCTCGATGCTTTTTCATTCTTGTTTTCTTACTTCATTTTGGTGGCCTGCATTCCTAACTTTTTACACCTAAATTACGTTTATTTTCTCCAGAGGAATTTCTGACAGCTTACATTCACAATTTCTGCAGCTGCCAGATCTGCCATGTGCTAGATTTTGAGGAAAACTAAGTCATGATAGTCATCCTCTTCTGGGTGACAAAAAACTGTAGCAGCATCCTTTTGTTACATAGGCAATCGCCATCCCTCTCCAATGAAGGCATTTCTTTACATTGCAAATATGCTTTCGCACATATGTGAGGCTTGCTCCCTCTTCATCTGCTTCTCCAGAATCTCCTGCTGTTTCCTGCTGTTCCTTCTCTCCTGCAGACTCTCCTGCTTGTTTGGAAGATATTTATTTTATTATGAAGTTATCAATTACTGATTCAATTTGCAGTTCAAGTGGCTTAACAAATGCTTAGTTGGGGTTCAAATTGAATGCCTCAAGTAACAATTAGTATTCTAATTAGAATATCTATCACAAAGCCAACCCTTAGTAAAATGCCACTTACTGATTAGAGTATCAATTTCAAACACAATTGCCAGTTTGCAAAAAAAATTACAGAAGCGTGTGCATATATTTAGTGTGAAAGCAATACTGAGTTGACTCAAAACAGTTAAATTGATGTTCACAGGAGATGCCTGTGCTTTGACTCTTCCCTTTTTGAAATGAATGAGTGTAGAAATAGCAGCAACAGTTGGTTTATCAGTGTTAAAATTGAGTTCAGGGCTGGGAGCTGACGTGATTTAAGGATTTAAAGGAATTCTGATTGACCTCACAGCCACATATTGCATGTTCAGAAAATCACTGCAACTGCAGAGCCAAAGCACATGCATGACCTTCATTTACCCTCTCACAGTTCTTGGCCTGTTCCAGCTTGCTCCTGTGTCATGAAGCAGGCAGCACCTACATTTTGTGGATGCTTTCCTGAATAACTTAAGTCCCAGCAATCAGGAGCATATTTCATATTCCCAGATCATTGACACATCCTCAAATACTAATTTAATTAGTAAGGTACATGTGCTACTTATCCTGACTGGGCTCTCTTAACGGTAATGCTGTATAAAACAATGCTCTTAACATGCATGACCAAGTGTCACTCATTGAAAGCATTAATTGCACTTTCACCATTCCAGGAAAATTCCAGAGTCCTTCAGCAGCGAGCAGTAGCTTACATCAACACAGATTCTTCTATTGAAGGTGTGTCTTTTGTTTTTAAACTCACTTTACTTCACATGCCAATTTTTATAGTTCACTGTGTATTATTTATTGAATCCAGAGCTGGCAAATATAACATAGATAATGTGATGTTCAGAATAAGTGTAACAAATACAGAATTAAGTGGAGAGAGACATGTGGAGATGCTGGAGCATGTCCAGAGCGGGGCCATGAGGATGCTCAGAGGGCTGAAGCTGCTCTGCTATGAGGACAGGCTGAGAGAGTTGGGGCTTTGCAGTCTGAAGAAGAGGAGGCTCCCAGGTGACCTTGTTGTGGCCTTCCAGGATTTGAAAGTGGCTACAAAAAAAGCTGGGGAGAGACTTTTTAGGCTCTCAGGTAGTGACAGGACTGGGGGAATGGAGCAAAGCTGGAGGTAGGGATAGTCAGCCTGGAGGTGAGGAGGAAGTTGTTCAGCATGAGAGTGATGAGAGCCTGGCATGGGTTGCCCAGGGAGGTGTTTGAAGCCCTGGGGGTGTTTAAGGTCAGGCTGGATGAGGCCCTGGGTAGCCCGATCTAGGGTAGGGTGTCCCTGCCCATGGCAGGGGGGTTGGAACTGGATTCTCCTTGTGGTCCCTTCCAACCCTGACTGATTCTATGATTCTATTGTATGAGTTCTTGTGCTGCAGATAGTGCCACCCATGAGCTTCAGACGGCATGCCTGAAATCAAGAAGGTGTCTGCTGGGTTAATTCAATATTCTCTGCTAATGAACTGAGCAGTCTGAATGTTTAACTCTCTCTTAACTGCATTTACAATTACAGTTTTAAGATATGACAGAGTGCTCCTTGTTCACCTTGCAGGTCCAGTTCCTTTCTCTGTGGACTTAGCATATTTTGAGGTACTAACACTATCAGAGAACAATTTGTGTTGAGACCTTAGGTTCACATTTTGTGGGTGTAGGACTCATTTTGGTGCTTTGGGCCACCATAGTCTCCTTTATTCACTATTATGGGCAGGAAGAATATGCAGGGAGTTACGTGTGTACTATGGCAGGGCTCTTCTAGAAAAAATAAGCACTGAAGAGGGTTTCACAAAAAAATCTGCTCCATCATTATCTAGTTTTCTGCGCTTTTCAGATGATGAGAAGACCCTGTTGTAAAGGACTGAAAATGGACTAGGAATTTTGATTTAGGCCCAACACTGGCCTAAGTCACATAATTCTTAAATTATACTGAGCTTTATTACATAAGAACTTAGTTTATTGATGTCTGTGCTGAAATAAAAGTCATCAGAGTCCTATGAAGTTGTCCTGCATCATAACTTCAGTTACTCAGGGCATTGCTCCTCCCATGTTAAACCAAACTTAACTGGGCTTAGTGTATGGGAATAAAATGGACATCAACAGGCGTAATTGAGAACTCTTTGCTTGTTCCTGTCAGCTGAAAATTTTGTCTGCCACTAAAAGATTTCAAAGAAA
This sequence comes from Semnornis frantzii, assembly GCA_013399775.1. Classification (NCBI taxonomy): domain Eukaryota; kingdom Metazoa; phylum Chordata; class Aves; order Piciformes; family Ramphastidae; genus Semnornis; species Semnornis frantzii. The sequence goes on from VWYK01107758.1 coordinate 14,059, forward strand.
GAAAAAGCCAAACTCAGTTTCTAAATGCTCTAAAGTTAGAATGGGGTATTGGGAAGGGTTAGAGCTGTGCCTTCAATTATGCAGCCTACATTCTGGGTAAAAAGCAGAGCATAATTTCACACCTAGGAGATCTCACCAATGAAATAATAGCTTTACAACTGCTTCATGTTCTCAGCATTGGCTGTAAGGCATATTTTTCAGTTGTTTTGCAGCCAACATGCTGCTGCCTTAACAATTTTCTTCTGAATCTTGATTATTCAAACATGTTCCATGCTTTACGCATTAAAGGAAATGTGAAAGTAAAACCACTGGCAAGAAAAAAAAATGTAATAAGGAAAAGAACACCATATTCAGTGTACTGGTTTAAGTATCTTGGACATCTCTCACCTGATTGAGCAGCCCGTAGAGCCATAGCAGCTCTGTAGTCTGCCAGTGGTTTTGTTTATCATTGTACATTCCCCACAGGATTTTTTGGTGATGCATTTTGGAGTGCAGATTATTTCTATTGATTGTCCTCTAGCAATGAACAGGAGAATAGTGGGCCATCTTTTAAAGTAACTTTCAAAGAACGTTAAGGAGTGGAAGTGACCTTGAAAGATCACCTAGTGCAAGCCTCCTGCAGGATCACACAGGAATGCATCCAGGTTGGTCTTGAATGTCTTCAGAGAGGAAGACTCCACAGACTCCCTCTGGGCAGCCCGTTCCAGTGTTCCATCACTCTCAAAGTGAAAAAATTTTTTTCTCCTTATGTTTCCATGAAATTTCCTATGCATCAATTTCCACCCATTACCCCCTGTCCTGTCCTTGGGCATCACTGAGCAGAGCCTGGCTCCATCCTCTTGGCACTCACCTTTCACATATTTATCAATATTAATGAGGTCACTTCTCGGTCTCCTCTTTTTCAAAGCTAAAGAGCCCCAGCTCCCTCAGCCTCTCCTTGTAAGGAAGATGTTCCACTCTCTTAATCATTTTCATCTCTCTGTGCTGGGTTTCGTGACTCCAATTTTCAGTTGTCAAGTATATAGTCCTCTTGGAAACTCCATCAATATTATCTGGCATTTTTCCATCACTGTGAGGCTTTTTGTAGTTGTTACTCTGGTCTTTTTGCCAGTGCACATCATGCAAGGGATAAGCCAAACGCCTTAAGCCAGATAAAAACCTAATAACTACATATCTACTTGAGAGATTGTGTGCTTTGTTTGTGTTCCAGCCTTCCCATCCCTCTTCCCCTCTTGGTTGTCTGTATTTAAGGGCAGAGGTGTTTTCCCACCTGCCTTCCAATGGCCTTAGTCTATAGAGAAGAATGCCTTACACCCTTGCCTGCATCAAAAGCGATGACAGCTTTCTTTTCCATGAGGCTGTTAGTGATGTAACTCATATTATCTCACTATGAGACACTTAACCTAGTCCTTTGTAGCCTGGAGGCAGTGTGGAGACCAGAAGAGGCAGTTTAGGAGTGCAGTGGAGGGGTAATTAATTAATGTAAGATGATATCCTCAAAAATTAATATTGATTATTCATAGAATCATAGAATCGTAAGGTCGGAAGGGACCTCAAGGATCATCTAGTTCCAACCCCCTGCCATAGGGAAGGACACCTCCCACTAGTACAGGTCACTCAAGGCCTTGTCCCACCTGGTCTTGAACACCTCCAGGGAGGGAGGTGAATATTATTAATATTATTGAATATTAATATTCAATATTCAGAACTCTCAACATCCTGATCACCAATTCCAATAATAATTGGTTCTTTGCAT
>VWYK01107768.1:1931-31752 GCA_013399775.1 Semnornis frantzii
GGTCCCTTCCAACCCTGACCAATTCTATGATTTTGTGATTCTAAGTGCATCAGATTAGAATCCAGTTAAAGAGCAGAAGGGAACACAAGGCAGATAATGACTTGCACGACAGTAAGCTGCTGCTTCTTTTTATTTTTTTTTAATTTTTTTTTTTTGGTTAACAACAGTAAAAAAAAAAAAAATACTATTTTTCCTTACAAGAAATCTAACATGATTATATATTTCTAGCTCCACTTCCCATCTGTTCACCTTCCGAAGTGACATTTAGGGGAGCTGAGTTTATGATGCCAGAGGCATCAGCAGTGGTGGATTGAGTGGATCAGATTCTAGACTGACTCTAAAGCTACTCAAACCTTGCCTAAAGCTCAGCTCTTATTTATTTGTTTTCCTACAACAGAGGTACCTTGATCTCCAGAAATCCTGGCATCTGCTCTTTTTTTGTTTGCATCCCTTTCTGCTAAGCATTAGCTGTCTCTTTACAGTGTGCAGCTTGGGAGAACTGCCCCAAGCCCCTGACATGCCTGAAAACACTTTGGATGAGGTAGAAAGGACCTCTGAGAGAGTGCCTGGGGTTTAGGACCCACAGATGGATGCGGTGGATGAGTTCCTCTCCTGGAAACACAGAGGTGTGGTCCAGTACAATAATCAGAATCTTAGAGTGCTTTGGGTTGGAAGGGACCTTTGAAGGTCGTCTAGTCCAAACCCTCTGCAGTGAGTCGAGACAAAGACTAGAAAATAGCTGATGTGGGGATATGCCTGGAGCCCTGCACCCTCCAGAACTTTGGTGTTTGCTGCAGATCAGGAAGCATGAACATTCACTCGTGCTGCAGTCCCAGCAGGAAAGGCTGCACTGAGTTGACATGACTGAGCACCACTGCCTCAAGCCCTGTGAGAACTGCAAGCACTGATGCAATCATGCCTTTTGCAATTCAGAAAGGCCCACCTGTGATCTAACTACAAAGGCAGAAAACTCAGGTAATGTATAAGGTGGTAACAGAAAACATTTTGCATCAACTGATGCTCAGCACAGAGGAGGAGGGTAACAGTCATGTGAGAACACAGAGAGAGAGGGGAAGACAATCTCTGTGCTTAGAAAGCATAAGGGCTGAGGAACTGAAAGCTCTCCTTCCTCAGTGACCTAGTCTAACGTCACAGCAGAGGGTTTAACCAATAGGTTGTCCACGGGACGCTGTGCCAGTGCCATATTGCCACCTCTGCTTCCTCTCCAGTCAAACAGGAGAGGCATTTTGCCCCTGATTTGGAAAGCATTTATGAGAGCAGGTACAGAGCTCTCTGCAGGAATCCCAGTTCCCCTGTGTGCTAATCCTACACCTGCCTCCACAAAGGTCTGGTTTTATTGACTAATGGCACAATTAAAGGGAAAAAAAGAGGAAGCAGCCACCCACACTGCTTCTGTCTCTGTTCTTCTGTCTCCCACAGTGGCAGGGCTCTGGCAACATTTATAGGTCTGTAATTTCCTGGAAGTTTATATAGCATGAAAGGAGAAGAAGTGATAAAATATGCAGTTTAATTGCAAAAAAACCATGTACTAATCTCACTAATGTGCTAGGTTAAAACTGTAAATGTGTGAGGCTTCAAGGTGGTTACATAGAGTCAAAACAAACTCACCTTCTAAGTGCCTCTATCCAAACTAATATTTTATGCTATCCTGGACCTTACAATTGCCTTTTATTTGTTTTGTTTTTATGAATGATATCCAAAGTACAATATTGTCACAAGGGATTCTCTTACTCTGTGGATCCTTTCATCATGCAGGATTTCTATTAACTTCTCTCAGACTTTTTTGTCACACTAGGTTGCCTTAGTGGCTGCAAGCTCTGTTGTATCACACTGGGTTGTGTTAATAGCTCAAGCTGGAGTTTACCCTTCATGTGGAGGGCTTGCAAGAGGACTCAACATGTCAGAAATCTGCTACAATTCTGTTTTGAGAACTTGATATCAACTGGAAGACTTCTGCATTGCCCCTGTGAGATGCTGGTGACATCACCTCCATTTCCCCACATTTCCTGGGTTTTTTCCCCATATAAATTCCTTGGCACAAGACATAGTCCTTCTGGTTGTACAAGGCCTGCCAGTGATCTTTAAGCTCTGTTTCTTAGAGTTAATTAATACCATATCTATAAGCAAGCAGTATCTGACAGGGTGCTACTAAAAACTAACTCCATCCCCCAAAGATCACAGAATTAACCAGGTTGGAAAAGACCTCTGAGATTATCGAGTCCATCCTATCACCTAACCCTTCTAGTTTACTAAACCATGGCACCAAGTGCCTCATCCAGCCTCCTTTCAAACACCTCCAGGGATGGTGACCCCACTACCTCCCTGGGCAGCCCATTCCAATGCCAATCACTGCTTCTGTGAAGAACTTCTCCCTAACATCCAGCCTAAACTTGCCCTGGCACAGTTTGAGACTGTGTCCTCTTACTCTGTCAAGGTACACAAACTGGTTCAATATCAGGACCTCTGAACTGAGATTTCAGTGGACTGGTTATACCAAGCTGCACTTGTTCCTAGAATAATGAGTGAAATGTTACTCTGGAAAGTAAGGCATTTGACTCTGTTCCACATGGCATCCTGGTCACCAAACTGGAAGAACATGGACTGGATGGGTGAAGCACTGCTGGATAAGGAGTTGGCTGGAAGGTTGCACACAGAGAGTGATGATCAAGGGCACAATGTCCATGTGGAGACCAGTGCCAAGTGGTGTCTCTCAGGGGTCAGTGCTGGGACCAGTGCTGTTTGACATCTTTGTCAGTGACATGGACAGAGGAATTAGTGCACCCTCAGCAAGGTTGCAGATGGCACCAAGCTGTGTGGCACAGTCGACTTGCTAGAGGGCAGGGATCCATCCAGAGGGACCTGGACAGGCTGCAGAGCTGTGCCTAGGCCAACCTCATGACATTCAACAAGGCCAAGTGCAAGGTCCTTCACCTGGGTAGGCACAATCCCAAACACAACTCCAGGCTGGGTGGTAACTCCAGTGCAGCTATTTCAAAGTCTGAGATGGACATGAGGTTTATTACCAACTCCAGGATCACCTCAGAATAAGGCTGTGATTAGGATAGCTGGGGCCCTCCAGAGAGCCACTGGTCAAGGGAGTGAGGCAAGGGAGCAGGCTACATGCCCCCTTGCCACTTGCTCCAGCAATGTTTTCATGCACCAGTCCATCACACTTGTACAGCTGAGAACTGGAGGACATCACTTGGATGTTTGGAACAAGTTCTTTACCATGAGGGTAGTGGAACACTGGAACAGGTTGCTCAGTTGATGCCCCATCCCTGGATACATTCAAGGTGAGGCTCAACAGGGCTCTGGGCAATCTGATCTAGTTGAGGATGTCCCTGCTGACTGCAGAGGAGGTTTGACTGGATGACCTTTAAAGGTCCCTTCCAACAATTCTGTGCCTTTTTCCAGGAATGGGCCTGTATCCTCAAAAAAGTAGGTATCTGGTTTCTCTCTGATCCCTAAAACCATCCCCGAAATCTATAAACCCTCAAACTCCAGCAGAGCTCTCAGACCCCACAGCCTGCTCCACTTGCAACATGCTGTGCACCCACAGCTGAGGGGTGCTGAACTGTTATGAGAATTGACTTTGGGGGCCTGGAAGTCCTCCAAGGATCACTCACATTCACTCTGTATCCAGTCCAATTGAAATGCTAGGAAGGAAAAAGAATTTAAACATCATTTTGCAAATGTTAAGCTATTAAACTAGCAAATGATTTGAGACAAAAGTATACAGGGTCAGCTTCTCTCTCAAACTCTTCCAGGGTACATTATGTGTAGCATGCTTCGTGCAAATACCATGGCCTTGAGGTTTTTCCTTGTGGCTTTGTTCATTCTTTCATTTCTGCAAGGAGGCAGGGGGAATAAATAGATGTTTTTATCACCTTTTTTTTGCTTTCAGAAAGTTCACATATTGCATTTTTGACATTATGTAAATTAAAAATCACCATGGCATTACCTGAAATAAACTATTATATCACTCCTTTCACGCTGCTCTAGTTAAGATGCTGTCAGCACTTCCATTACTAGTCCTTATTTCAAGGAGTTTCAGGCTTAGTTGGTAGAAAGGTGTGTGTGTGGATTATTTATTTATCTGATTTAAAAATTGTAACAGATTCCCAGCCTAGAGATGAATTTGATTTTCTTCAGATCTGACCAAAAGCTGCTTGTCCATTTTATTGCTCAAATGCAATGAGAGAGAAAAAAAAAAAAAAAAAATTAACCCAGCAAAAAGTTTGAACATTAAGCAGAAACCTTATGAAAGGTATTTCTCAAATGTTGAAAACTCAGCTGGGAAGTTTCACTGGAGCAGTTTGTGGGAGAGGTTTAGATCACAGAGCAGGGCGCATGCTGAAGTGGAAGTAGAAATCCATTTAGAACAATTTATTTTCCATTAAATTAGACTAATTGAAGTCTAACTGAAGCTCTGATCAGTGGGACAGATTGTCTCACGTATTGGGAGTTCAGGCACCCCAGCAATTAGTTGTGTTTGTTTACTTGTAACTGTGTGTTTGTAAACCTCCTGAGGCAGGACAGGCTCATCACACCTTCCTGGGTGAGATCTGCCTAAGCAGAGATTTTTGTCTAGGACTTCTTGGGAGAGCTATGAGATTTCCATTACTTGGCCTACATATGCATGTATACAGTCTATGTGGACACACAGAGATAATTATGCAATTATTTAGTGTTATTGAAGGCTTATACAATAAGGCATAGCTCAGACTGCAAATTCAGTTTGCATGTGTGCAGCTAGCTCAGGCTACTCTTACGTTTGGCATCTTCTCAGAAGTGGTGCTTGGGTCACCAGGGGAAGGTGGCAGCTCTGGGTACCTGCAGAAAGCAGGTCAGTATTCTCTGAGGCAACTGCTGAATCACAGGCTTACAGGATGTCAGGGGTTGGATGGGACCCAAAGAGATCGAGTCCAACCCCCTGCCACAGTAGGACCATAAGCTAGCTCAGGTCACACAGGAACACATCCAGACAGGCCTTGAAAGTCTGCAGAGGAGGAGACTCCACAGCCTCTCTGGGGAGCCTGTTCCAGGGCTCTGTGACCCTTACAGTAAAGAAGTTCCCCCTTGTACTGAGGTGGAGCCTACTGAGATGGAACCTCCTGTGCTGCAGCTTCTCTCCGTTGCTCCTTGTCCTGAATGCCTCAATGTAAATAGTCCTAACAGGAGTTCCCAAAGGCCAACCTGGAAACCCAAGGCACATATCAGGCAGCATGGATGTATAATCATAGGATGCTCTGGATTGGAGGGACTTTTAAAGGTCATCTAGTCCAACTCCCCGCAATCAACAGGAACTTCTTCAGACAGAGCAGGCTGCTCAGAGCCCCATCCAACCTGACCTTGAATATTTCCAGGGATTGGGCACCTTCCACCTCTCTGGGCAACACAGCCCAGCCTCTCATCACCCTCAGTGTCCAAAAAGTCTTCCTTCTATCCAATCTAAAACTCACTCTCTCAGTTTAAAACCATCACCCCCTTGTCCTGTCACAACAAACCCTGCTAACAAGGCTGTCCACATCACATGTACTGTGTAACAGCTGAATTCTGTTTCGTAGCCCCAGGCTGGTATCCCACTTCTCTGTGCAATTCACTTTTCAGTTCTGGTTTTGCAGCATCAGTCAGCCTCACCCAACTGGTGCCAATATAGTCCCACATCAGAGTTGGGCTGACAAATATGGATACTTTGTGAGGACTCTCCTTGTTCCTTAGGCAGGAGCATCACCAGTGTGCTTTGGACCAACTGTGTCTCTGCTCCTCCTTGCAGGCTGAACCCTACATGCATCTTTTGGAAGATACTTGTTTTCAGAAACAGTTGTGCAGGAAGAGGAATAAATTTGGTCTCTGTGTCAGGTAGAACAAGGAGTAATGGACTTAAATTGCAGCCAGGGAGATTCAGACTAGACATTAAGATAAACTTTCTAACAGCAAGGGTAGTTAAACACCAGAAAAGGTGGCCCAGGAGGGTGTGAAATCCCCACTCTGGGAGGTTTTGAGTACAGATTAGACAAATGCCTGACAGGAGTGACAATTTTGATGTTCCTCTGGGGTAGAGGATTATATCTTGATTTCCCTTCCAGCCCCATTTTCTACAGCACTCTGGAAATCCTTCAGAAGTAAGAAGGAACACATTTTGATGGCTTCTGTCCTACCCTTCCTCCCTCTGTGTAATCATCCCGTCTGGGACACCAGGCTGCGGCTGTCTCCTCGGGATCCATGTGTAAATGCCATCAGCTCTTCAAACCTCCCAGCTCCCAAGGCTGCTGTGCAAACCCTCCTGTGGCAGGCGAGCACACAGGGCAGCCTTGAGAGGGTTATCCTCAGAGGCATCTGTCAGGCAAGAGACTGCACTATGAGTGAGCACCAGGAGCCATGGAAAACTTTTTTTTCTTTTTTTTTCTTTCTTTAAATGACTAAAGCCTCCAGCAGGTGAAACTGAGCCCTTTCTGCTGGCTGCCTCTGAGACTTCTGCCGAGTTGTTGCTAATGCCTCTGCCTTCCCTGGCAGTGAAGGGATAAGAGTCCAATTTGTGAGCTGCAGGAAATTTCACAGGCAAAATGCAAACAGCCAATTTCAGGCTTTGTTTAGAAATATTTTCTGTGTTTCCTGCTGCTGTAAGAAACCAAGAAAGGGGGGAAAAAAAAAACCCAGCCAAACAGGAATTCACTCAGCCTCTTCAGTGCCATTCATTTTTCCATCCCTAGCAAAACAAAATTGAAGCTGGAAATCCAGAGGAAGCCACAAAGAGGACAAGACTAAGAGGTCTTCCTTGGCTGCTGCTTTACTCTACCACCATCTCCTCTTTCTCACCCTGAAGTCTCCATGCCCTCTTTTCTTGCCTGTGTCACCTCTTGCTTTATCACAGCCTCATCCTTCCACACCACTGAGCTCCTCCTGATTTCACACTGCAGGAGTGGAGATTGCCTCACTCCCCACACAATTCATATTCCTGGGTCCCTGGCAGGGATGCCACTTTAGATAGAGCAAAATTAGGATATATTCCCCCTTTTACAGCCTAAGCTAGAATTGCTAATTGAGTAACTGCCAAGGCAGTCTTGGCTTGTTGTAAAATTTCCCAAGGTAGATTCAAGTGATCACATATTGCCTGGCTGAAAACACAGAGTGATGGCTGCAAAAGCAAATATCACAGAGAGCCACACAGTTTAAATCCATTCCAGCTGGGACAACTCTCTGCCTTGGTCATCTCTCCCTGCCTTTGGTTCTGTGGCTCACCTTTCAGGCCCATAGAGAAAGCAAGCAACAGGTTCTCCTCCATTATCAAGCACCTATCTCCCCCACAGATCTTACAAGAAGGGACCGCAATGCTCAGATTCTCAGCTACAGAAGTTTGTACACCTTTGAGCTGCTTAGGTACAGATTTCAGAGCATGGACTCAGTTTTTACAGATTTCAGAGTATGGACTCAGTTTTCCATAGTCATCCTTCCCAGGTTTTCTTTTTTTTTTTTAAATCATCCATAGACATATTGCTGCCAAGTACAGGGCCAGACAAAAGGGACTCAGGTTTTTTTTTTAAAATGTATGTATGTAGGCACATATATATTTTTCATTTTTGGATGTTTCCCTTAATCATATCTTGAATTAATGCAGGGCTTGTTCATTCGGAGCTCTCATTACCCTCTTAATTAACTGTGCACAGATGGAAAAAGTCGGAATTGCTTCACTCGAGTTGTTCTGCTAGTTTTAAAATGAGATGGCAGATGGAGGACAAGGCAGAAAGGGCTCAGCTCAGAGGTAGGAGACAAGTTTTCAAGCTGTCACAGAAACGTCAACAAACGCTCCATCTGTTTATGAGGTGTACCAGGCAGAGGCAGTTTTAAGTGCCATCCACAGACGTGAGTTCAAAGAACTCCAAACAATTAGCTGCAAAATGAAAGTTGCCGTTTGAGTTTGAGATTTACCAGGACGTTGACAATTCGTATTGCTGACATTGGATTCCAGAGCAGCCGGCACACCACTCGAGGCAATATTCTCAGTGTGGCAGAAGCCAGGATGAGCTCAGGGCCCTCAGGGTATGTCTTGGCTTGCTGCATGCCTAAAGCTCTGCATGCAAGCCCCAGAGAAAGGAGAGATGTTCCCAAATGCCCTCATGAATGTCTCCAGCCTGATAACCCTCAAGGAAGCAGCTCTTGGTTCGCTGTGATCATGACGCCACAGAAAGGAAGGGTCCTCAGCTGAGGACCCCAAATGCAAGCAGAGAACTTGTGGACAGGTCCTTCTCTGGCATCAGCTTTCTGAAGTTTTCTATAAATGCAAGCAGGATCCCTGGCACAAATCTGTGCCAGCCTTTGGCTGTCTGCAATTCCCAAGTGTAATCCAAGCCACACACATGAGGTGATGCAGGTGGCAACAATAAACTTCCACCCTTGCTTTTCTTAGAATAGCCCTTCTTGAACTGCTCCAATGGGATACTAAATTGTTACCTTGGTGAAAAGAATATACCCATCAGTACACACTGGCCTTATTGTGGGAGGGGGCAGCACCACTATTAGCATTTCAGAGAAGCAGCAGTGTAAAATAACCATGCCAGGGCTGTAGGTAAAATAGCCACACCAGGGCTACAGGCAGTAGAGTGACACTGGATATTTAAATAACCTAGGAGGCCTAGGAGGAGCACATCTGTTCCCCAACACAGAAGCCAACTTAGAGCAGTGTGCATCTGTACCCAGGCTCTGCTGGTTCCTATATGGTTAGCAGGCATGCTTATTTAAAACTGAATTGTACCCGTGTGGCTTCCACACAGCCAAAGATGCTAGAAGAAATACACACAAAAAGCAGCTCTGCACAACATCTTGTGATATACTTACCAATTCTTTTTCAAGTAACTTGAGGGGATTTTTTTGGGCAGCACCATATGTTACAAGGATGGGAAGATTCAGGACCCCATCCATACACTCTCATTTCAAAACTGAAGCCATAGACTTGAATTTTACTCAGTTTCAGAGGTATCTGGATCCAACTCAGGTCCAACAGTTTTTATAGCATCCAATTTTTTAAAATAGATAGATATAATGAGCAGTTTCCAAACTAAAAAGCAGTCCCCTGACAAATGCTTATAAGGGACATCTCCAACACAAGCTGCAATGGAAGGTTTTCCATTTCCTTTTGATGTGGTGCATGTATTTATTCATGTGAAATCCCAACTGCCTTTCCCTAGCTCCTCTCTAGCATCCCACCACAGGTCTATACCATGCAGTTAATTTTGTTTAGACTCAGATATTTAAATAGTTTAGACCTAATTGGAAGGGGCCATGCATGAACCATAAAGTACTGTCCACTGTGAGGATGCACTGAGCACTACCTATCAGTTGAGAAAGAAGAGAAGACACACAGAGAGAAGAAACTAATTAGTGATGTACAATGCAGCTGCTTACCACCTGGGACCCACCTGAGCTGTGCCTGCTTCCCCCTGGCCAGCTCCCTCCTTATATACTGGGCATGACATCAGAACGATCTGAACACCCCTGGGCTGGTTCTATCAGGCTCTCTTGGCTGTGCTCCCTCCCAGCTTCTGCTGAAAATTAACCCTATCCCAGCTGAAGCCAGGACAAGCAGGCTGTCTGGTCCTGTTCATAGCTGTGCCTAAATTTGCTCAGAGTATTGCATGCTGTGGGTGTGCACCTACATCAGCATTTTGGTTCAGACCAGAAGTGTATTGTTGAATAACAAATCTCCCTCTTTACTACACTCCAGCTCACATGGTGAAGCAGGTTGGCTGTGCATGAACTGAATTGCTTTTGGATAAACATTCCTAATGCACTCGTGAACAGACCAGAGGAAGCCTAAAATAGTTCTCTTTACATAATCATAGCAGGGACACTGGTCCTTTGGATCAACTCTCCTGTTCTCCACAGGTATGGACACTGGTCCTTTGGATAGTTCTCTTTACATAATCATAGCAGGGACACTGGTCCTTTGGATCAGCTCTCCTGTTCTCCACAGGTATGGACACTGGTCCTTTGGATCAGCTCTCCTGTTCTCCACAGGTATGGACACTGGTCCTTTGGATCAGCTCTCCTGTTCTCCACAGGTATGGACACTGGTCCTTTGGATCAGCTCTCTTGTTCTCCACAGGTATGGACACTGGTCCTTTGGATCAACTCTCCTGTTCTCCACAGGTGATGCTATAGGACCACACTCTCCTCTGCTTTGTTCAGTCCTTCCAGGTGGGACTGAAAGGATATTGTTTGTAAGCATCCTCTGAGATGGAAGGGCATTTTTAAAGTATAAAGTGTTACAGGACAGGTGGGATGCAGCTCTAGTTTGCTATGCAGAAGCTGGGCAGCTGAGGAAGCATCTTGTATTGTATAGCCTGAGGTGCAAATCTCTTACCATGTTTTCCTTGCACGTGGAGAGGGCAGGGTTAAACTCAGGTCTGAGCTAAACTATTTAAAGTTGTCGTGAAGGATCCACATGTCCAAGAGGAAATCATAATTTTAGTTTTGCCTTCAGTGTTATTCATGTGCTGTGTGTTCAGGCCCCTAAACACTGTTAGCTCTTCAAATGGTGCTCAGGCTGCAGAGCTGATGGCTGCTGGGAATATCAGTATATAGAATGCTAAAGTTCTGTTAAGAGCAGACCACCACAGGTGACACTGGAGTACTACAGCTTCCCATAGTTCACCAGAAGGAAAGCAGCATCACCCAAAACCCTGCCAGAAAAAGTATGTGACTGATTTTCTTCAGACTGCTGCCCAGAAGATTAAAAAGCACAAACCTCCCAAAGCTTTTCAGTAGAAAGAAGAAAAAAAGGAAGGGGGAAATAAAGGAGGAACTGGGATAACAGCAGAAGCTAAGCTCTGTGCATGTTCTCAGTCTGACAGGAGAGTACCCTTCCCAGGGGCTTCTTATCAGAGCCTCAGCTCCCTCAAGGTCACAGATCAGGGTAATTACACTCTGATAAGCACAGCCCATGCTCATTTGCAGTTAGATACTGTGGTTCCTCATTTTCTGCTCTGAATATTGAGACAGCATCATTGCCCCACAGCACTTGCCATAATGTACTTCTCCAAGGTGGTTGCACTTCAAAAGTATGACATGTAATCCTGGCACCTGCACCTGGAAAAGGGCTTTAGGAAGCTTAGGTTCTGAGAACTGACACCTCATGCCCCTGCTTAGAAGTCTGGTACTAGCAAAGGCTTGTGGTAGGCTTATCAGGTAAGAGTCTACAATACAGCCCCTGGAAGAAGCCAGTACCTGCTCTGATAGTTCTCTCTGGTACTGTTATGGAAGTCCTGAAGCACACACCCTGGAAACACCAGCAATGGCCAAAAAGGGAAAGGTTCAGTTTGTCTCTTGGGAACCCAGCAGCAAGTGGAGACTGAGTGTCCCAGAATGAGGTATCTTTGACTGATTCCATTTTCAGTGGCTTCCTATGCAGCTTACAAAGTGCACCACAAAAGTGAATCATGTATCAACACCTCTCTGGGTCTCTTCCAACCCCTAACATCCTGTGGATCCTCTGATGTGCTACACAGTCTGCTACATCCTCTAGAAATACAGCCCAGCCCCCCATGAAGCCTGCACCAGATGTTTCTCCTGCCTCTTGGAGTACTTGCACACAGAGATTGAGACAAAGGACAAGATCTCTTCTTTGGCCATTACCATTCAGCTGCTACCCCCTGTAAGAATGCCCTGCAAGAGCACTCTGAGAGGCTGATCCAACTAGACCTGCTCACAGACAGATCACCCCTAGAGTCCTTCTGCAGCCTGGCTGGGCCAGAGTTTGCTGTGAGCAGACTCCCTGAGGTATTGCTGGGTTATGAATTTTGTGAGCGAGCAGAGAACAGTTTCACTTTTAGAATATTTCCCCACACACATTTCTATTTTTTTTCCCTTCCCCTTTTTTCTAAAACAGGTACTTAAATCATCCCACTGAATAATAAGGATGCTCGCCAACCCAATTTAAGGCAATTTCCATTTCAGTCCCAATATCATCCTCAAACATACTTTTCCCTTTATCTGTGGAATGGCCTGTTCTGTGCAGCACCTTAAATAGAAAGTGCTCTGCTGGTTAAATGCTGCCTTTCAACTATTACAATAAATATATGACAGTGAAGAAAATAAGAAAAGAGGCAGGCGGGGACTGATCTGCCTTGTCGTATGCTGGCAACTTGGCACTGAAAGCTTTGTCAGTCCATTAGCTGCTGTTAATTTCCTTGTTCTTCATGGCAAAGGTGGCCATAATTGGTGGGGCCGCTGAAAATATCACATAAGTGGGGTGATTCACACTCAGAACTCTCCCTGTAATAAAATCCCATTTAGAAAATGTCTCCTTCACCCGAGGAAAAAGGCAAGCTTCAGAGCCTGCCCTGTTTTCCCTTGCAGGAATGCATGACCCAACAGCTTCAGACAGGAGCACAGATCTGTTCATCTCTGCAGACTGGTCATAGTTTGAAAGGGACATCAACTCTGATGGTCTATAATCAGTTCAGACACAACAGCTTTTATTTCATTTTTTTTTTTTTTGGAGTGGGACTCTTCAGACTGGACAAAAGCCAAGAGAAACAGATACATATAAAATGAGCATAAAATTCTTACCACTACCAGTATCATTAATGTGTGTGTGTGTGTGCTTGAGGAAGTGATAGACATGAAAAGAAACAAGCAAAGCTAAGGGGGAAGTGCAGCACACAGCAGTCAGGTCACTTGACTCAGTAGTGCTCCCTCTTCTTCAGACCTCAGAGCTAGACTATGAACCTCATCTTTCAGCTGGGAGATGGAGAGAGGCAAGAAGACACCTTAACACTTTTAAATGCATGGATATGATACAGACCTCTAACAGTTTGAGCAAGAGCAACTTTAAAATTCAGTGCAGTCCAAAATTCATAAGGGGGAAATAAAAATATAAACCAATCATCATTATTCACTGTTGGACAAGGCCTAGATCTGTCTGGATGTCATAGAAGACAGTTGGTTTTGTTGTTGAAGCTACCAGACTTTGCAAAGCAGCTGGATTTCCTTCAGAGTGCTCAAAATGAGGTCTCTGCCATATCTGAATCCCATTGAGAAAGTGTGGAAGTCACAGAGGGATGGGATGAGATCTCCCCTAGGCTAAGAGGCAATGCTACATTAATTTCCGTAAGCCTAGAAACTGCCTGCTATGCTTGAGGGCTGCCTCCTCTGAATTCCTGCCCAGGGCTTTGGGTCCAACAGCAATATTTCTCCTAGATTTGCTGTTTAGAGACCCTGTGCTAAATTAAGATTTGAAAGGTTTGAGTACAAAGCTCAAACTCATCTGGAGACCCACTTACCAACTGGGGCAATTCTCAGGAACCTTTCCATGCTTGCAACTCAGATTACAGAGAAACCCTAGAACCAAAGTGGGATACACAGCCCTTCTGGTCTACTGCATCCAGCTCTGGAGCCCTTACTACAAGAGGGCTATGGAGGTGCTGGAAGGTGTCCAGAGAAGGGCCATGAGGATGATCAGAGAGCTGTAGCTGCTCTCCTATGTGGAGAGACTGAGGGATTTGGGGCTGTTCAGTCTGGAGAGGAGAAGGCTCCCAGGTAACCTTATTGTGGCCTTTCAGTATCTAAAGGGGGCTACAAGAGAGCTGGGGAGGGACATTTTGGGATCTCAGGTAGTGATAGGGCTGGGGGGGATAGAACGAAGCTAGAAATGAGGAGATTCAGCCTGGACATTAGGAAGAAGTTCTTCAGCATGAGGGTGGTGAGACCCTGGAATGGGTTGCCCAGGGAGGGGGAGGAAGCCTCATCCCTGGAGGTGTGTAAGGCCAGGCTGGATGAGGCTCTGGACAGCCTGATCTAGTGTGAGGTGTCCCTGCCCATGATAAGGTAGTTGGAACTAGATGATCTTTGTGGTCCCTTCCAACTCTGATTCTATGATTCTGCCTCAAACATAAGGCTGCTGAGCAGAAATATGCAGCTGGTTGTCCAGTAGCTCATTTAATGCACACAAGACTAATCACTCATCAATAAATTTCCAGTAATCAGAACAAGAAGCACAGATATCTCCAAATATTTTCACAGAGTTCAGTGAAAGTCTTCACTGTGCCAGGAGGATCAATCCCAAGCTAAAACCAAGCATGTGGGTGGAGATCAGCTTCTGACCCTCATGTTTGCCAAGTTTGCCCAGAAGAAGAGTACAGAAAACACCAGCAAATCAGGGCATGCTGCTGCCAGGTGTCTGAGTTTGACTCCAGTCCTTCTTAAAAAGATAACAAGGAGGATTTATGGTCAAGGGTTTGGTGTTTCCTCTTCTGACTGGGCCTGTTAGGTAAGGCTTGGCATCAAAAGGGCAGGATTTGGAGTGTTTTGCAGCTGTGCTTCCTAAAATATTTACTCAGTATCCACTGGAGCAGATTGTAAAGCCATCAGCAATCACTCTAATCTTCCTGAGCAGCCTGAGTGAGCAGTGAAATGAAAGACTTTACTGAAGTCTTCAAATAGCTGCCGAGATTAATCTTGTCAAGTGTAAACTCTTCTTGACTCAGCAGTGGGTTGGGGAATATGAGGCTGGTCTCCTTTTTCTGACAGACCTACAACTGCCAGTTTTCCAGTTGTCACAGAAGAAGAGAAACAGTCTGGATGATATGGGAGGAAAACCTGTAATGGTAGGGAGAGACCTGACCTGGGGAGCAGCGATGCTGCGATGCCCAGTGTGTGTGTTAGCTCTACTCAAGCAGATATCACTTCAGTAATAAAAGCTTTCCTGGAAAACAGAGCATGCAGGACATTGCCTCAGATCTCCCAAAAGCTTCTGCCTGCCTCTCAGCAGGGAGGTTTTGGGGGGATATATATAGATGGACAGTCATATTGAAAACAATTGATGAAGAATGTCCTGCCCTTTGCCTGCATACTCCAACCAAGGACAACCCAATAACCTTGGTAGGTGTGCTCTATTTAACCCTCTGATGCCACCAGTCTTGTTACAGCCTTGCCAATCTCCCAAGTGCTTGGAGCCAATCTCCAAGCCTAATTACCAAGAGAGCCAAGTCCAGAAAGATGAGTAACTTCAAGACAAGACAAGCACATCAATTCAGCACAGCACTTCAGCACACAGACCCAGACCTCATTGACTTCAATAGACCTGAAGCATGCATTAGGAGTTAAGGATGTGCAGGAGTGCTTTGCTTTGCTGCACAGCAGTGCTGTGAGCAAGGGAATATCACACAGCCCAAACAACTCTATAAACCTGACGCTTGGGGACCTCCCTCCTCCCCTTGCAGCTTAGCAGGACACAGTAAATTAAAAGTCTGAGTGACACTGAGGAATACCAAGCACTCCAGTGAATCACTGCAGCAGCCCGTGCCTCTCAGCACTGCCCGCACCAGACAATAAATACCTCAACATCTCTCATAAGCAGTATCCTGAATTGGGGCCTTAAGCACAACCCTAGCAGTCGGTGCCAACTATTGTGATAGCTGGAATGAGCCAAGGAAAGCAGGAATCTGGCTTGAAACCAAGCACAGGTTCTGAAGATTAAGATATTGTAGCTAATGAGGAGGTGTAGCAGGCAGAATTGGAAGGAGAAGCAGCAGAAGAGAGAAAAAAAGGGTAGTGGGATGGCAGTTCTTGCAGGAACTCATGATGGGGAAAACCACGGTGGAGTTATTGTGTTCTATTGTAAAGGGCCACAGCAGGCCCAGACAGTGAAGGTAAAGATGTCTTTTGTAGCACCATTAACCTCCCTTCCACGAAATATCCTTTCTGCCAAGGTGCCTGTGGCTGTAACAGCACAGCCCATTTGTGTATCCCCTCCAATCATTATGTCTTGGTGATGACCTGAGTCAATAAGTTTCACAGTAAGAGCAATCCCATTTCTCTCCAGGATGAGATGACATAATGAAACACAATTGAGTCCCACTTCTCTTTTTGGCAGTGGTGTTGCAACTTTTTTTTTTTTTTTTTTTTGAATTGTTCTGAAGTATTTATCACTCTATTACACCCTCTTCCTTTGAAAGGAGTAATTATCATCTCAAGCAATCCTGCTACAGTGTCACTGATAGCCTGGACTACTTTTTGACTCTACTCAAAAGCATGCACAAAACCAATTCCCCAAACCCTCAGTAACTGAGCCATCCTTGTCTGATGGTGGTTTCTCCTCCTGGCAATCTCCAAAGATAAGATATAACCTCTGAGTTTTAGTCACACAGATCCACCCCCCACACACACCTTTTTAAAAGGGAATTGCTGTTCAAGGCTGTTGGAAAGTAGCAGCTTAAGAAGAGAGTGACAGATGTTGTACTGTAAAACAGGTAACTGTATAACACCTGCATGCACCCTCCCCACCCCAGCACAGTATGCAGTAGCCCACAGAAGGTCTTTAAGTAGTGTGAATTTTTTGTTGGCTCTCACTGCCTTTTACAGCATTTCTGCAAGAGAAGACAAACATGGCTTCAGCACCCAGCTAAGCAGAAAGAATTTAATACTGCAGAGTAATTGAAGTTGAAAGGACCTCTACAGGTCATCTGGTACAACCCCTGACTCAAAGCAAGGACAACTTCAAAGTTACATTAGATAAGCTGATAATAGTGATTATTTAGACCCCCTGGGGTCTGTCTGTATGAAGAGAGCTCAAGCTGACTTGCTTTATCCGGTCTTTAGCCCTGCAGAAGTCAGTCCACCTCTTTATCCCAAAGACCACATCTTCTCTCTAAGCCACAGACACTCAACTCCAAAAGAGCAGCACTTATTGCATTTCCTAAAGGACTCCAAGTTCAGATAATCCTTTCAGAGCAGAAAGAAAAAAAAAAAAGGAGAAAAAAAAGCAACAAATGGAGAAAAATTCTCTCAAGCAAAGCCAGAAAACAGAACCAGTCTAGAACCAAAACTTCACATAGCTCCTCCTAGCTTGCCACCAGTTGAGCATGTATCCTTCTCTCCTAGCAACACTCAGCTCCATCAATGTTCCATCAGAAAGCATCTTTTCACTTACCAGCAAGCTTTTCAGACAGACTGCAACTGTGGTTGTAGTTTTTTGTCTCCACCAGCTCAGGGCACACTGGAACCAATCACACTCAGGTGAGGAGGTCTCCACAGCCACCTGCAAAGCTGCTTTTTCAAAGCTGGTAGGGCTTGGTGCCTCCCCTTTTATGGGGAAGAGGCTAATCTAATTAGCACCTGAAAACAGCTGAAATGAGGTCACTTGCTTCCTGTGTAAAGCTTAATTTTGTATAATTTATTTTTACATTTTCTAATTGAATGAATATTAATTAACTGGAGTTTAATACAGAAGATGAAGACATTAAACTCTCATTAACAAACACTGAATCCTATTCATCCCCAAACACTTCACATCTGCAGCATTAAATTATCAAGGAAGAAGAAAAAAATCTGCTATGATTTATGCCTTTTTCTGGTGAAAAAAGGGAGGCAATGAATCTGCTTTATCAGCTAATTATCTGCAGAGTGACACATGGCTCTGCAAGCACCAGGAGATGGGACATGGATGCCAGTGAAGCACCAAGTACATAAAAGCTATCTTATTTCCTTGCATGAAGTGGCATCAGTGAAGCTTCAGATGGCCTGGAGCACAGAGCTAAGGAGTAAACACCAACAAAGTATGGCAGGGCACGGAACTCACAGAATCATAGAATCATTTTGGTTGGGAAAGACCTCTAGATCATATTGAGTCCAACTGGTGACCTAACACCACCATGGCCATCAAACTGTGTCCTGAAGTTCCATGTCTATGTGTTTTCTGAACACCTTTTGAACTCACTGGGATGGGTAGCAAGGAGATGAACATGACTTTTCAGAACTGGTGTGAATATGGATTGGCTTTGTCAAAGGCAACAGACCTCATTGGTAGACCCAAGAAAAATAAACCTTTATAGGTTTATCCTGTTTTAAGTGAACCTGAGGATTCATTTGTTATGGCCTCCAGTATGTGCAGTGTGGCATGGAACTGCAAGCCCTGTACTGGATCCTCCATACGTTAGGCACAGAGCTGGTTCTCCTCCCTTAAAAACTAGAGAAAGATAGATTTAGACTGGACATTAGGAAGAAGTTCTTTGCTCTGTGGGTGGTGGAACACTGGAAGAGGTTGCCCAGGGAGGTGGTGGATGCCCCATCCTTGGAGACATTCAAGGTTAGGCTCGATGGGGCTTTGAGCAACCTGATGTAGTGAGAGTCTCTGCTTACTGCAGGGAGGTTGGGTTAGATCACCTTTAAAGGTCTCTTCCAAACCAAGCCATGCTATGAGATGGGTGATGGAGGGCACTAACTCTCTTCCAACTTGCAGAAGGTTCCCTCACCTGGTTAGTCAGTTGCAGGTCACGGAGAGCCAGCCCAGGCAGAGTTGTTCAACAGGGAAGTGAGGAATGAGGTCAGGCTGTTAGCAGAGACTCCTGCAGCTCACCCTAGTTTCCCACGAAGGGATATTGTGTCAGACTCTTCTCTGGTTCAATTTGCTTTAAATATAAACACTGGGAGATGTCACTCTGCTTCAGAAAATGGAACATAGCTGGAATGCACTAAAAGTGTCCCAAAAAGTTATTCAGTGATTTAAAAGTGTTTCTCTCTTGTCATGTCATTCATAATTTAATTAGTGGCAGGTTGTCAAGCAGTAACTATAATCTATAGATTTATGCACCAGAGGAAAATAGCTACCTCATTCTTAAAGCAGCAGAGCTTGCTCCCCCTGAGCTTGCTGTTGATGGAGTTGCCATCTGCTGATAGTTCCCTGGAATGTCAGCTGTTCCTTTAAGGATATTAATATAAATGAAGAACATAGAATCACAGAATGCACTGGTTTGGAAGGCACCTTTAAATACCACCTAGTCCAACCCCCCTGCAGTGAGCAGGGACATCCTCAAGGCTGCTCAGAGTCCCATCAAACTTGACCTTGAATATCTCCACCACCTCCCTGGGCAATGTGTTTCAGTGTTCCACCACCCTCACAGCAAAGAACATCTTAATGTCCAACCTAAATCTAACCCTTCCCTGGTTTCAAACCATTTCCCCTTGTCCTAGGGCTGCATCTTCAAAACCTCTTTTGAAAATAATGATATTATTAATGATATTATTAATATTTCAGCAGGTTTTACTTTTCAATAACCTTTTCCTTTTTTTCTAGTAGAAACCTTTTCTGAATGTGCAACCTGAGTTTCTCTCTGAAAGCAAACACTGCAGTCAGTGTCAACAATAATCAAGAGTAACTTGTGAAAATAGCCTGGAGAAGGAAGTCTGAGAACCAAAACCAGAGTGATAGTGGAGACACTGAAAAGACAAAAACAACTAAGAGGGTGAAGTCTGTTGCATATCAACAGGAATTCAATAAGCTGGAAGAGAGTCAAGGCAAAGACATCTAGAATACTTGGGTGGAAAACAAAGTAAGGAAAGACCAACCAGTATGCCCTACAAACATAGCTCAGCTGAAGCAGAAAATTGAGCTGTTGATAACAAATAGGAAACTAGCACCTGAGCAATGACCTGCTGTGACACCCAGCAACCTGACAATACAAAACTCCTCTATCATGCTCCTTTGGAGAGGACAAAAGAGAGAAGTGGTTTAATCAGACTCTGGTTTTACTGCTGCATCTGTGGTCAAACCCAACAGATGGGAAATACAACTAGCAAAAACTCACGGTGAGAGCAGGAAGGGTAGAGAAGGGACACGGAGCTTGCTTGCAGTGGGACTGAAGCTGGCCAGATTCTAGAGCACACTGGACAGAAGCCTTTCCTTGGTGTGAACACAACCAGAAAGCCAAAAGGACTTCTAAATACCAGAGTTCCATTTTATCTAAACCTATTTTTTGAAATGGAGTGAACAGAAAAAGGTTGGGAATAGGCTTCCTTAAGCAGAAGTTTCACTCTTGGGATCTTCTTCAAAAGCTATCTGCACTTATGCTGCTCCTCTCACTGAGAAGTGTCCCTGCAGCATCCAGCCCCTCTTACACATGGCAAGGTCCCTGGCCCTGATGGATGCTGCAGCTTTCACATAAAAATGAGAGGAAAGGGCTTCAAGTTGCACCAGGGGAGGTTTAGGTTGCATATAAGGGAAAATGCCTTTCCTGAAAGTGTGCTCAGGGGCGTTGGAGGTGCTGGGTCACTGTCCCTGAAAGTGTTAAAAAATGTGTAGACATGGCACTTTTGGAGATGGTTTAATGGTGCTGTTGGGGTAATTGTTGGACTTGACCTTAGAGGACTTTTCCAACCTAAATGATTCTGTGATTCCATGCACAAGAATGAAGATTAGCATTAAATTCAGAAAAAAGTTATCCCTCTTAGTTAAAAAACATCCTGACCAGCTGAAAACATTTTGTCTGTGACATCTCATCAGAAAGGAACAAAAAGCTAACACCCGAGAACCTCACCTGCTTCTGAACATGTTTATTTTCCTCCAAAGGGAGTTTGCTATGGGGAGGAATACTTACTGCCTGCCGCCCTTTCTGTACTCAGTTCTGTGATGTGACTCAAAACACTGCTTCTCACCCATTTCTTACAGTGATGCAGTCAGCAATATAATCTCTGCTTCTAAAAATCTAATCAAAGTGAATGTGCACTTGCACTTGCCATCTCCTGAGTGCCTGCAAACACAGGCTTTAGCTTCCATGTTTCAGGATTTCACAGGACACGTCAAGGATGTTGCTGCTGAACTGAAAGGCAGAGAGGAAAATAAAATCAGGATATTCTCTGCTGCAGTTTCATAAAGGCAATTGCATGATTCAAGGACTCACTGAAGATGGCTGCTATAAAAAAAAAGACCTGTTAGGAAAAGCCAACTAAAATCCTGTAGTTAAATGGTCAATTTTCCACCTCCAAAGCTACCAACCTGCTCTGGACTTTGGGTGATAAATATGCAGGCTTTACGATAAGAGAGACGTGTTTGAGGAGGATGATGAGATAGGAGGCAGTGCCAAGTAGACTTTATATTTCTGTAGACATAGAATCATAGCATCATAGAATCAACAAGGGTGGAAGAGACCTCCAGGCTCATCCAGTCCAACCTAGCACCCCGCCCTAGCCAATCAACCAGACCATGGCACTAAGTGCCCCATCCAGGCTTTTCTTCAACACCTCCAGGGGTGGCGACTTCACCACCTCCCTGGGCAGCCCATTCCAATGCCAATCACTCTCTCTGTGATGAATGAGCATGGTGCAGAGCACAGCCAGCAGAGGAGCCAACAACCCACTCAGGATTGGTGAGCAAAGATACAACAAAAAGTTTGCCATGGGCAATTGCTGGAGGATGGGCAGCTCTGCTCAGGTGATGGGCAGCAAGTGGTACAGCACCTCTTGGTTCGGGCAGTCTTGAGCTGTGCTGGGGATGAGACTAGGGTTAGAGAGGAATTAAACCAAAGTCAGTGATCACTCCAACAACCTCAAAGCAGGGCTGATGTGAACCCTCAGGGCATATTTTGGAGGAGAAGAAAGGGGAGGAAGGCTCTGTGGAGGGAGAAGAAATAGCAAGAGTTGGAAAGTGTTTAACAAAGCCTGTGAAGGCAGAATTGAGAGGACAGGATGAGTTCCATGGCCACGGCAGAATCCTTGGCATTCTCTGTGGGATTTGAGACTGAGGCCCCTAGGGACAAAGGAGTGTTTTGCTGGGTGTGAATCTCAGGTGTCCTCCCTCTTACTCCTGCCAGACCTTCCCTTTGCCTAGGACAGCCCATGGCAGGTTAGGTGACATGGGAGGGATTTGACCTGCATACAGAAAGTGGTGGGCAGTGATTCTGCAGCAAGAAAGCTCTTTTTGTCTTCCTGGGAAATGGAAAACACAGTTTGGAGGCTGGTAAAAATCAGGAATGAAAGCAGTTCATTTGCTACACTTAAATTGGTTTCCACAGGCAAAAGCTGCTATAAGTGTGGTGATGGGGACAGAAAATAGCCAAATTACAACACAGAGACACCTGGCAGAGGTGACCAGGGAGCAGCATAAGGAAACAAAACACACTCAAGCATGTAACATGGTACCTGGTGTCAATGCTGCACCAAATGTGAATTACTGCAAGAGAAGGAAAGAGAAGGGTTTTTTTTTTTTTTTGTTTTTTGTTTTTTGTTTTTTCTAATGGGAAATATAATTCTGGGTGAATATTTTTTGATAGTCTTATTTTAAAGACAAATCCAATGTGATTTTTTTTTTGAAAGTAGAGTTTAATAAAGCACTCTGCAGTTGAGTTTTCAAAAGATGAAAAGCGTTTCTGAACAAATGAGAACTCAAAAGACAGAGCAAAAACTGATTTTGTGTTTTCACAGCAAAATTTTTTAGCAGCAGGAGGGTGAGTTTTGAAAATTTTTCAACCATCTCTGCCAATAAAAAGAAATATTAAAAAGAATTACAGCACATCTGTTAATCATGACACCTTGAATGTTTTCTTCTCTCAGTTTTGTTTTTATGTTACATCTCTTTTCCTCTAAAATTCATCTGCTTTTTCTGCCTGGGTTGTAAACTCTTCACAGCAGGAGCTGTTCTCTTATAAAGCATTTGTCCAGCACCTCACATGTTGTGGGACACTAATGTGATGTGAATAATATATGGCTCTCCTCTCTTGAGCAAAAGACACAGCTCAGAAACAAAAGCAGATGATGATGGCTTTGTGACAATGAAACATGAATTCGAGACAAACTTCCCTGCAGCATGAGGTCTCCATTGTGGCTCATGAAAGTAAATGCCAAATGGTCTTACAGTAACAGAGATGATCTCTAAATCATTCCAGGCTATGCAATTGCTACACATAATGCTCCTAAAAAAAAAAAAAAACCAACCCAAAACAAAAGCAGTCGAAACTCTTCTCCATCTAAAAGTGTAGTGCAAAGTTTTATTTGAGTTAGCTCCTGCCAAGAATAGCACAGAGCAGCCTGCATGCAACATCTGCTCATATGGAGTGACAGCAAAAACATCTGGCAACAGGAGCTCACACCCCTACCTGCCTTAGCTATGCAAATTCTCTAGAAAGGTGAAAATAACATGTTTTTTATAGTGGTGGTAGCTGGGGTCACAGAAACATCCAGGTAGGAAAAGCCCCTCAAGATCACCAAGTCCAACCTAGAACCCTACAAGATTCACCTTAAACCACAGCCCTAAACACCACATCCAAACCACCCTTAAACAGATCCAGGGTGGGTGACTCCACCACCTCTTTGGGCAGCTCATTCCAGTCCCTTACCACTCTCTCCATGAAAAAGTTTTTCCTAATGTCTGATCTAAACCTACCCAGTCTCAGCTTGAGGCCATTCCCCCTTGTTGCGTCTCCAACTACCTGTGAGAAGAGACCAGCAGCAGCCTCTCCACAACATCCTTTCAGGTAGTTGTAGATGTCAATGAAGCCTTCTCTCAGCCTCCTCTTTTTGAAACTAAAGGGGAAATAAAGGGGGAGAAAATATTTTCTCCAAGGCACCACATTCTGAAGAAACCCAGAGGGCTTTCCAGGGAAACTTGCAGGTTGTTCTCTGTTACTATCTCACCTCCTGCTACTTCCGTCTTTTCCACTTCTCTTCATGGTTGCTCTTCCATGGAGTTTCCTCCATCATTAACAACAAATCTGGGTCCCAAAACCACTGTCATCATGTAAGAGAGCTAAGTGCCTTCATGTATCAGAAGAGATACTGCTCCAACTTCCTCTGACAAGAAAGAATCTTCCTTCTATTCCTAGTAAATTCACATCTTGCTTTCCGGCTTATTGCTTCATGTTTAAAGGGGGAGGCAGGCAAGACAGAGTAAAAACTGTTGTAGATTTTGTTGTAAAAGGCATCAACAGTTGTAGACATGATAGAATTTTTAAGAAAAGGCGGAGGAAGAAGCAGATCTCCTAATGCAGCAGTGAGAGCTGTCATTTGGACTAATTCATCCATGGTAAGATATCTTAAATTTGTCCTGTTGTCTAATTTTGGAAGAAAACAGATGACAGCCATTCTAGAATCAGTGTTTGGAAATATACAACAAAAAGGGGGGAAAAAAACCCCCAACAAAAAAAGAAAAAGCTTTATTAACACTGGAAATGTACTCTTAACTTGGATTTCCTTTTCAACACCCAGCTTGTTCATCTCACAGCTCAATGAACTGTTAACATCACATATTTCTTCTGTTCCAGCAGCAAGTCCAGTTGCTTGGGTTTCCGCTGACTGCAGACAGATGAGACTCAGCCTTCCCAGGGAGACAGGGAGAGGGGGAGAGCTCTTGGAGTGGGACAAATGGGCTGAGACACCGAGTCTCACTAGCTAGAAACCTTGATGAGCTGCAAGTTGGACTTCCTGAGATATTCTTGAGCTGAATCAGAGAATCATAGAATTGTTTCAGGTGGAAAAGACCTCTAAGATCATCAAATCC
The DNA here is from genome assembly GCA_013399775.1 of Semnornis frantzii. Taxonomy (NCBI): domain Eukaryota; kingdom Metazoa; phylum Chordata; class Aves; order Piciformes; family Ramphastidae; genus Semnornis; species Semnornis frantzii. The sequence continues at coordinate 26,215 of VWYK01107768.1, forward strand.
AGGCAGTGACCTAACACCACCATGGCCACCAAACCACCTCCTGAATGCATGCAGGAATGCTGCAGCGTTTCCATTCCCTGCGCATAACTCCACAATCTGACTTTCTGCATTAATGTGTTTTAAAGTGAGCCAGTCCTTGAGCATTCAGTAGGGTTGGAGAGCACTGTATAAGTAGTGAGTACTGCCCTGTGCTTCAGGTTCTGAACCATTTACTCCCTCTTCTGTCATAGCCTAATCCAGTCTACCCTTCTGGAGGAAGACCAGGAAATGTCCTTGTCCAGTTGTTCCTGAGTACAACGGGCAACCACTTTCAATAATAACAATGCCAGACTCACCAAGTTAAAAGGAAGCAAATATTCTGTAAATAAACAGCAAAGTACAGCTGCAGATTAAACTGTGGACTCTTTATTTGCAGCTCTAAGTCAAGAGGTGAGGGCAGACCCTGGCACTGTCTGCATTTCTAAATAATTTTATTTTGCTTCTATCCTCCATCCTTTGTCACAATGTCCTTTATTATAGGTGTATTTGTGCAAGAGAATGTGGAGAAATTAGACAACTCACCCATGCAGTCAGGTAGGATCAGAAGAGAAAGAGAGATGTCCTGATGGGTGGTCCTGGGCCTCTTTCATACCCAATCCTTTTCTGGGATGGTGGAAATCTGCTTAGCTCCAGGGATGCCCGTTGTGGATTCAGTCTCTGGCCTCATTTAGGCAGAAAGAAAATTTAAGCAGCAGAAGAGGAAAAGAAGCAAGAGCCTGGGTCTCTTCTAGCAATAATGTAAATTTTTCAGTACAAACTTAAATCAGTTGAACAAGAAATGCTTGCTGGCCACAAACGTGTGATAAATACAGAAGACTTGAGCTGACCTTGAAGGGGTTTTGCAGGTGAAGCCAGCCTCTGGTTCTAATCCTTTCTTCTAACCCTCCCTGATTTCCTGTCAAAACTTCAGTCTTGTGCACCCTAATCTGAGAGTGTTATGGATGTGAAAATATGAATGAACTTTTACTTTCAAATGACAGCTTCGGTCATGACCCACTGAACTTTCTTCACGTTGTCAACACCGTCTGTCTTTTGCTTTCACAAACCAATCCCATGGTTGTTATGTTGCTAAGATCAGAAAAAGGCAGCTAATCTTCTATTTTTGATCACTGGATTGAAAGGAAACACTGCTAACATCCTACTGTTCCAGTGACATTTGGCTGCAGTTTCATGCAAAAGATGGAATTCAGCATCATGTGGGAATTGCAAAAGATAATATTTTTTTCCCAAACACTGGCTCCTCACACATCTCCCCCAGGATGTAAGAGAAAAAGGAAAAGACACTTAGCATTCAGGAGTGAAAAATAAGATGGGATCTAATGAATTCTTTCTCCTCTCGGGCATCAGAGAACAGCTCAACATTTCTGATTAAGGTGGCCACGTGCGATACCATAGCCATTTGTGCTGCCCTTCTAACACAGAAGTGTTCAACGTGCTGGAGGATAATCAAGAGAATAACAACACTAGCAGCAGGCAAGAGTTTTGGACTTGTCATCTTACTCAGCTACATGCAGTTAGGTCTCAGTAAGGATGACTTGCTAAAAATCTGACTAAAGTACCAAGGCTCATTGGGTTTCGCTAAGCTCCTACCTCTGTAATCACCATTTACGAAATTAGAACAGGGGGAAAATGAGCCACTTCATCTCTGTGTCATATAATGTACTTTTTCTGTGTGTACCAGAGAGGGTGATTGCTGCTAGGTATAATTATTATAATAAAGATCAGTAAAAACTCAAGTTAAAAAGGAATTGGAGTTATTGAGCCCACCAGTGCGATTCAAATGGAACCGGCCGCCGTATCTCACACAGGTGAATTCAATCCACTGATCTCAACCATTGTAACAGCCCATGGAAACCAAAACAATGATGCTGACCTGTGTTTGTTCAGCTGTCTAATGTAACTCGGATTGTTGATTCTACCTGGTATGAAATCCACTGATTTCACTCAATGTCATCAAATCAGTTAATCCCATCAACTCCAGCCCAATCTGTGAGTCCGATCCAGCACACCTGACAGTCCTCGGCCAGCAGACAGAGAACAGGGCAGGCATAAAGATGAATAATAAAAATAAACAGCTTTAGAAATAACCTCTACCAGCACCAGGTGTTTTGCAAACAACTGCCAGAAAGTTGACTTTCAAGGTGTCTTCCAACCAAACCAAATCTAAGCAAGGAGGTTGCCATTCACCCTATATACATTTTGCATATACACCAAAATCAGTCCAATTAAACTGATCTGTACCCCAGTTAAGTTGGCTGGGGCTACCTATTGCCACCTTTTTAGATATGGCTGGGTAGGGTCACTCAAAATGGCCTTTGGGATAAATTTTGAAAATGCTACTATAATCTATAAAGGACATTGAGATCCAAGTCTGAAAAGCCCTGTGTAAAGCTGGTATTAGCAAAGATCTCTTGCCCTTTAGAACTGAGGAATATTTTCTTCCCCAGTATAATAGAAACACTTCCAGAAGATTTCCTATTTGAGAATGTGACATGCCACAGATTAATTAAAAACTATTCTTTTTAACAGAGTTAAGGTCTTCTTTGGAGCAGGCTGAGGTTTTTTTCCTAATGGAGGAGAGAAAGGCAATCACAGTTAAGGAGATCTATCCCTTGTTCACCCTCTGCTTCCTGGGCAAGCAAGATTTTAAAATACAAGCACCATAAACAACCTCCTCCTAGAGGAGCCTTTTAAAGGTGGCGAGGTCAGGTAGGTGTACTTTTCTTATTGCAAACTGATCTGGCCTAAGTCCCTAGATCCACATACTCCTTAGAAAACCATCCTCCCACATCAAACAGACACTCTGCATAAGAAAAACAAGACAGAGAAGAAAACAGAAAGGCCGTGGTAGAAAACAGTCACAATTCCATCAGAGGCCAATCCTCTTTCCCCTTTCCAAGTGTCTTTCCTTTAACTCTCTGATTAATAATATTATATCTTAATAAAAGATCAAGAAAGTGGCAGCTGTACTCTAGCCTCTAATCTACTCAGAAGGTATTGATGCTGTTGCTCCTGGTATTCCATCTGCTTCTCTAATGTTTGTTCCATGCTGCGTTGCTGTGGATACTTGAGGTTAACATCTAAGATAACCTACAAGGGTACAGGATAAAAGACTCCCAGCCTTGTCCAAGACAGGAGAACAGGGCAGCTATCTGGTTCTTTGCTCATTTTGATGCTAGCACTGGAACTGTCTTCAAGCAAGGTCCAGATGAGATGATCCTGATGGATAAAAACTGGGGTGATGTCTGTGTGATGTAAGGAAACACTTTGTATGAAATGGACATGTGAGCAACCCAACCTGTGCTAACCGCTCATTGTGAGCTGAAAAGTTTCACAGTCAACATGGATGGGAGTTCATAGAATCATAGAATGGTAAGGTTGGAAGGGACCTCAAAGATAAACCAGTTCCAACCCCCTGCCATAAGCAGGGACACCTCCCACTAGAACAGGTCACTCAAGTCCTCCTCCAACCTGGCCTTGAACACCTCCAGGGAGGGAGCAGCCACAACCTCCGTGGGCAACCTGTACCAGTCTCTCACCACCCTCAAAGAACTTCTTCCTAACATCTGGTTTCAATCTCCCCTCTGACAGTTTAAACCCATTGCCCCTTGTCCTGTCATTCCAAGCCCTTGTCAATAATCCCTCTCCAGCCTTCCTGGAGCCCCCTTCAGGTACTGCAAGGCCACTCCAAGGTCTCCTGGAAGCCTTCTCTTCTCCAGGCTGCAGAGCCCCAACTCTCTCAGCCTGTCCTCATAGCAGAGCTGCTGCAGCCCTCTGAGCATCTTTGTGGCCTCCTCTCGACCTGCTTCAACAGTTCCATGTTCTTCCTGTGCTGGGGGCTCCAGAACTGTACACAGGACTCCAGATGGAGTCTGATGAGAGCAGAGCAAAGGGGCAGAATCCCCTCCCTTGCCCTGCTGTCCACAATGTTCTTGCTGCAGCCCAGGACTCAGTTGCTGTCTGGGCTGCACTCACACTGCAGGCTCATGTTGAGCTTTTCAACAACCCAGACCCCCAGGTCCTTTTTCTCAAGGCTGCTCTCCAGCCATTCACCACCCAGCCCGTGTTTGTGCTTGGGATTGTGCCTACCCAGGTGCAGGTCCTTACACTTGGCCTTCTTGACGTGTTCATCCAGAGGGCAAGGACACCAGCTATGAGCTGCCGCCAGGAGAACTGAACAACAACAGGAGATCAAACCAAAAGAAGAGGACTCTGGAAAAGCATCTGAACAGATAATGGATGTGCCAATTGCTTAGTGCCCTCACAGCTTGCCCCTTAACAATTTAGACCAATTGCATAATAGCACAATAGCTTGCATTTTAATGGTTTAAGCCAACTGCTTAATGCCACAGCTCACACCTTAACAATTCAGACCAATTGCTTAACAATACACTAACCTCCATAGTCTGCTGGAAAGGTATAGGAGTGCATGTTCAGATTCAACAAATGGGCATTGCTTGGATCATATTGGTCTGCCTATAGCTCTGTCCAGGATCTCTCACTGCAGTGTGACACGATTTTTTATGTCCCATTCAGTTACCCTGGGCTTCATAGGCCAGTTGTTTTCTTCCAGACCCAGGGCTTTCAAGAAACGTTGTCCTTCAGCTCCTTCATGTGTCCTTCAGCATTCTGTTTGCCTGTGTGGACAAGCAGCCTTTCGCTCATTTTTTTTTTAATTATGTTTTATAATAAGGTCAAGGAATTATGCATTCTGGCCTTGATGGGAAGAGTGGTTCAGCCTCATTGTTGTAAATTGTTGTGAATTAGGGTGATACCAATGCTAATTGTCTTCTCCTTGCTTCACCAACTCTTTAAATAATTGCTCTCCTTCTTGGTCAGTTTTTTCCCTGCACCTCTGAGAAATTTGCACCTCAACTCTTATCAGTCTCCTTCCACCCAACCGATGTAAAAGTACATTGTGGCCACTAAATCCAATTAATCCTCCCAGCTCTCCCCAGTGAATGAAATTAGTTACATTTTACAGATGGGCAGTCAGGGGTGCAGGCAGCTTTCCCAGCAATGTCTGCATTATCTCTGCTCTACCAAAAACCTGACATGCCTCGTGAATAGTTGGGTCTTCAGAGGTACTGAGCACCTGCAGCTGCAGCAGAAGGCGGGCTGAGGAATGGAACTGGAGCACCATGGAAAAAAATAACTTACACCCAACACCAGTCTGAGTTTGAGTAAGTAGTTCTGTCTAGTCTTCTGGGAGGGCTGATAGGACACATCCATGTTCCATCTTCACACATACGCAAAATACTTTGACCTGAAAGGGCTGGCTCAAAAAATTAAACATGTATCCCATTTATCTATCCCTCCATTTGGATGATAATGTTATTCCACCATTTTCTACAGGCCTGCACATCTTTTGCAAGATGAGTGGAAAATGAGGTGCTGAGCTTTCATTCAAACAACAGGCTTCGATGGTTCCAGACCCTCGATATTGGATGCAACACCTATCTGCAAAATCAGCTGAAGGGCTTTTTTTTTTTTTTTTTC
>VWYK01107768.1:31767-80816 GCA_013399775.1 Semnornis frantzii
TTTTTTTCCCCTGTATAAAATAAAACTCAGTTGCCATGAACTGCAGACAACTTTCTCAGCTCCTATGCACTGAGTATATTCAAGATTGATTTTTAAAAAATTCTCCCAAGCGATTAGCAGCCATTGTGGGCTAATCAACCAAGAAATTTAAACATAAAGTTTGCTGAAATCTCTCCTTACAGTATCAACTAAAGCATATTTCACTCGTATTGCTTGGAGGTATTTATGTCTGTTTTAAATCCAAAGAGCCAGATTCTCTGCTGGCACGGATCGGTGCAGTGTTACTGACTTTATTGGGATGCTACACAATGTGAAGTCTTGGCCCTCTGGTTTATGGTCTGTCTTCTTTTATAACCATGCTGTCTCCTTTGCACAAAAGGCATGGGATATGGCTTAACACATCCCATGAACCACCCAGTGAGGTTTGCAGATCCCCTGGGTACATTATTATGTTATGATTACATTTTATGTTTGGGAAGCTAAGTGAACTAAGCACATGAACTCCAGAAAGAGAGGACCTTGGCTTTTCAGATAGTTAACCTACTGGAACTCATTCCAGCCTTACTGAATCAAATATGACTCTATAGTGGATAAATGCTTGCAGTGCACATAACAGCTTCTGTTGTGCAGCATGCAAAACAAGGAAAAGCTGCTTTTGATACATTGGTGACAGCTTTGCTTCAAACAGCAAATGCTTTGTATCATCCAGGACAAGTTCCAGTTCAACCATACAGTTATACAGGAGAGTTTGTGTGCAGAAATGCTCAGCAAAACTGTGAAGAGAATCTGACCAGGCTTGTGGAAGGTGGGGAAGTATTGGTACATTTAATGCGTTTCCCATCTCACAAGCTTTATCAGGGGAAAAAAAACCCAACAAACAAAACCCAACAAAACCAAAAGAGAAGAAAAATGTTGGAATGGAAAGGTTAAGAAGAGTGTCTTTATGTCCTCCATCTTCTTATGCATTAGTCCAGGGAATCACCACATCCCTGTGAAGTGGCTGTGCTCCAGGTGCCATGCCCAGAGTTGTTAGGAGCACCACGACACGAAGAGAGTTGTCAGGCTTTAAAGAGGCTTTAACTTGTTCTCATTGTATGACACCCTACCAGCCTAGTAAAATTTCAGAGGACTTTAGGGCATGCATAATTTATCTGTAGCCCAAACCCAAAGAGAACAGTAAGAGGATGGATGTCTGTTCTTTTATGGAATTAGCATGGATTTGTTCAGTTTTCATTGAAGCATCTCATAGATTCTTGATCTTGGCTAGATGCTTGGCTTCAGGCACATGGGGATGAGTAGAACATGCTACAACGCACAGATGTCTTCTGGTGTTTGGAAACTAAATCCTATACTCCAAAAGGCCTTCAATTTGCTAGAGGAAGACAAGCAGACAAGACCAAAGGAAGTAGCAAACTCTTAGGTTTCAGCCGCAAAAGGAGGGAATGAGTTCACTCTTTTGTTTAAAAAGGGAGAATTCTAATGGTTTAAGTTAAACCTATGATTAAATATTTTGCTGGCCTGACCTTTGATTTCCATCCCCTCAAATGGGCAGTTGCTCACAGATCTGGCATTAGGAACAACACACAATTTAGAGAGTAGATAGGACAAGCAAAGGAGAGCAGGGATGCCAGGGGAGCGAGGTTATAGCTCTACCACCTTTAGCACACAGCATGAGCTTCAGTGAAAGAAACACCTTCTGCTGGGTGCCCAGGCACAGAGCCTTGGCTGTCTTAAAATCAATTCATGTTTATGTGGGTTCCCTAAAGCAACAAGTGGCGAAGCCTGTGGAGAAATGACAGAGAGACAACTGGGGGTGGATTATAACTGTGAACAGCAAGGGCTTTTCGTTCTTTTCATCTCGCCAGACAGGCTGTTCCTATTAAAATCTAATGTTTGAAAATCATCTGTTTCTCTTAACCTCTATTTGTATTCAGCCAGCGGAGCAGTGAATGCAACTGGTGCAGTGGCTGTGAGGGATGAACTCCTACCAGCTTGGCCAGTATGAAGTCCGAGTGCTAATCGCTTACAAGCCAGCCGCAATCCAATGCATTCATTTAAACAGGATTCGTTGTCCTCTCTGTTCAAGTACTCTGCATCTCAGGCTATCTCCTTGATAATCCTTTTTAGATTAGTGTCAGAGCCCCAGATGAAATCCAAGCTCATTCTCTTGCCATGTTTACCAGGCTGATTTCCAACACTGTTTCATATGGATTAGGCAGAGCAACTTAGTGCTCATATGTTTTTCAGTGCATCTCAGTACCTCATGAAATTACATTATAGATTCATTGTATAAATAGAAGACTGAACACAATTACAGTCCAAACCCCCCAAAGCAAAGGACTAGAATCCGAAAGTAGATGTGGCCAGTTCTTGCTGTGTGCAAATATCTCATCATAAATCAGTCACACACTTTTTTATTTAAACTGTTTTCTAAATTTCCTTTTTCCTTCCCCCCCCCCCCCCAAAAAACAAAAAAACCCAAAAAAATAAAACCAACAACCCACAACAAAACCAAACAAACCAAACCCCAAAAATCAACCCCCAAAACACCTTTCTTCACACTTTGGCAGAAAGACCAAGGAAGGCAAGGTGCACATTGCCATAATTGCCAGGTCAGATCAAGGATGTCAGTGGTTGACCCCAGCGAGGAAAAACCAAGCTGCAAAAAGGTTGCTTAAAGAGAACTTTCCTTTGATTTTCAAGGTAATTTTAATGACCTTTTCCAAGGTCATTTTGAGACATTTAAATCACAGTTAATATCATCACTTCCCTCAGAGAATTACAGAAAAATTTGGGTTGAAAGGGACCTCTGGAGTTCATCTCATCCCTGCTCAGAGCAGGACTGGTTTTGAAATCAGATCCATCCACAGGATTAAACTGGCTGACGTTCTCTATGACACTGGGAGAATCATCACTGAGCTTTTTATGGCTACTAAATACAAAGGTTTGTGGTAGAGATAAATAACATTGGGGTCTGCACACTGGAGGACACAGGAGGTCACAGTACTGATGGGAAACTCGGGTTTATGTAAATGCTGGACTCTGCTGACAGATTCATACATTTAAACTACTAATTGATATTTGAAATTTCACTGCTGATAATCCCTGGGCTTCCAGTTGTTGCTCAAAGCACAAGCTTTCCCTGCTGATGAATATAGCTCCCTGAGTGGAGATTAGCAGAGACAGCTATCATTGGGCCTGTAGGTGAATGGATTACCCTTGATTTAATAAGAAGTAACAGGCCATTATTTCTAAAGCTACAGGATGGAAAATGACATCTGGATTCTTGGTGTAAACATTATTCATCATGTCTGATGCTCTGCTATCCTTGCCAGTGCAGCGTGCTCCGACCAGGCTGCCATTGCTAGGGCAAATGAATCCCGAGTGCAGCGTGGCTTTACTCAGACTGTCTGCTGCATCTGAGCTCTTGTGTTCCTCCATGCAGCTGTGAGCTGGCCCATGAAAGTGCTATCCAATGCTGGATCTCTGGTTAGAGGTGATGGGCCAGATCCTCAGCTGGTGTCAGATGGCCCAGGTCCATGGATGGCAGTGGAGCTGTGCAAATCCGCAGGCTTAGAGCTTTCACATCATGTAATGGTTTCGTGTGAGCAGCTTGGAGGTGGCAGCTGCTGCAAATCCCCATCAAGAAATATCAGGCTCAAAAGTAAAACAATACGAGAGAAGATGCCAAGGTAGAGCTTGGTGTCACAGGTGTCATAGAATGCTTGGGCTGAAAGAGAATCTTGAAGGTCATTTTGTCCAACCCCCTGCAATGAGCAGGGACATCTCCAACTAGATCAGCTTGTCAGAGCCCCATCAAGGATAACCTCGAGTGTCTCCAGGGATAGGGCCTCCACCACATTTCTGGGCAACCTGTTTCAGTTTTTCACCACACTCATTGTGAAAAACTTCCTCCTAATGGCCAGCCTAAACCTACAAGCAAGGACTAAATGACTCTTTAACACATACAAGAGGTGCGATGTGAGATCTCCATAGAATCACTTAGGCTAGAAAAGATTCTTAAGATTGAGTCCAATCACCAACACAACACTACCAAGCCCACCACTAAACTATATTCATGCCTCTCATTGTCTCAGCAGAGGTATAGGGTGAGTGTTTGCCTGGATATAATGTTCTGCCAGCTCTACTGGTGGGGGTAGATAATCACAGATGCTCAGAGGGCTGCAGTAGCTCTGCTATAAGGACAGGTTACCAGATTTGGGGCTCTGCAGCCTGGAGAAGAGAAGGCTTCCAGGAGACCTTAGAGTAGCCTTCCAGGATCCGAAGGGGGCTACAGGAAGGCTGGGGAGGGGCTATTGACAAGGTCTTGTAATGACAGGACAAGGGGCAATGGGTTTGAAGTGTCAGAGGGGAGATTGAAAGTGGATGTTAGGAGGAAGTTTTTTACAGTGAGAGTGGTGAGACACTGGCACAGGTTGCCCAGGGAGGTTGCGGCTGCTCCCTCCCTGGAGGTGTTCAAGGCCAGGTTGGAGGAGGCCTTGAGTGACCTGTTCTAGTGGGAGGTGTCCCTGCCTATGGCAGGGGGTTGGAACTAGATGATCCTTGAGGTCCCTTCCAACCTTACCATTCTATGATTCTGTAAGAAATTGCAGGTGTTTCAGAAGCCTTTCACAATGGTGTTTGCAGGAGGTGTGTTCTGCATATCAGACCACTGGATTCCAGACAGAGACCACAAACATTTCCATTACACAGCAACACCTTCTTGCACACTGAAATGCCACCAGACTGCAATCCTTTATCACTTGTTCCCTTCCCCCCAAGTGTTACTGTCAGCATGTAGTAATGAATTCATTGATTTTGCCTTTTTTTATCAAAACAGTTATTTTGGAGATAAATGTCCTTCATTTACAGCTATTAAATCTGCCACAGCTAGGACAGATGTCGGAATAATTGTCCAGTGTGGATAGGAAAATATCCATGTTCTTCCCTTTTCTGGGACTGTTAATTGGAGATCAGGTGTCTGAAGTGATTGTCACCTACTGAGTAATTTTGGAGTCATGGAGCATGCTGCATCCCTTTCCTCCTGCTTCTTAATGTGAGCAAATGGGGAAACAGTCACATTTCCAAGCAAGGAGCAGAGTCAGCTGGTGCTGCTATCCTACTTTCTGGCATTAATGCAAATCACTTGGGACCACTGTGGCATTTAGCTTCATCTCCTAAGTTAGGACCACTGATGAAATCTGGTCTTTCTCTGGTGGCTCTGGGGACAGCCCCAGAGCACTTTTGCCACTCTGTAGCTTTACAGATTGCTAAGGACAGCTGGATCCCTAGTTTGGACATCTCAGTGAGCTGGGGTCAGCCTAGACTATGTTAGAATGAGTGAAACCACCTTCTGCACTCCTTTTGCTTATTCCAGTTAATCCCTTACAAGACACAAGGTTACCAGACTAAGGCAGACATTAACCTCAGACTGATAGCAACTAACCTCAAACTGACAGTAAAGTCTCACCTATCTGCAGGAGTGAGTCCTCATGATCAGTGGTGGTCTGCAGCTACTTTGCTATGTGATGTAGACAGGAGGCTTATCTTGTCAGGAAAATGTTTAGTACCCCGAGGCTCAATTCATGCTTTCTGAAAGTCCCTGGAAAGGTGACATTAGAACAGTGCAACATCTCTAGTGAGAGGAGTGAAGGTGGAAAAAGTTGGTGGAGAGAAAGGGCACTGAGGTCACTGGCAGTTCAGAAATGTCAGAGGTGTGGTGGGAGGATCTGTTCTGCTAGCTGGTGTCATAAGCAGGGTCCTTCTTTTAGGGACAGATTCTGACAGGTAAGATCTTAAAAGTTACTTAAGACAGAGTTACACTCAAGAGCAATCTCATGGGAGTAGAGAAAACACTTTGGCTCTTCCAATGAAACAAGGACACTTTGGCTACAAGACCAGAGCAGAGTGACTGCTACTGACTTCAAGTTCTAACCCAGTTCATTTTGTCACAGCCTTCACAACCACAAACATGGAGAGGTCCATGGCATCACTAAGGGGCAGGAGCCTGGGCATAAACTTCTTCAGCCGGGGAGGGGGAGAAAAGAGCTGTTTGAGGGCAGACAGTGACATGTAGACAGTAACAGAGTAAAATGTCTCTTCTGAGTAAAGCCCAGTTCCACGCTGCTAACCTCTTGCTATTGTTGAACAGCTGGAAGCTGAACATTGCAAATGAAAATTACTTCCTTGACTAGCCAGAACAATCCCTCAGCTCTTCAAGGCTCTGATCCTATCCACTGGAGAAGCAATCAGCTCTTCTTAATACAGCTGGGAACATGGCCTAATATGGTCCCAGAGCTAAGCAAATTGTAGGGGGTAGTCTGAAGGTTCACTTTCCCACAACGCTGACATCTCCACACAAGGCTCAGCCTGCAGCCACAGTGCATCCATTCATCTGAGCCCAAAGGATGGAAACAGTGAGAAAGGCTCTGAGACACTGCCACCTTCTGCCCTGTGCAGAGGGATGAATATCCCAGTCAGTGAATCCCTTGGTACTGCTCATTTTAAGGCCATCAAGGCATTTGTGTCTCCCTTCCCTAAAGTGCAGCTCACAAGCTGGAAGGCTTCTGTTCAGTTTGGACTTTGTCTAGAGCTGAACCTCAGCCCTTACAGACCTGCAGTAGGCATTGTACAGGTTGCTCTTGCTGCAAGTGGAAATAGTTGCAAAGATATCTACCAAGCCAGCTGCTGAACTGAAAAGGCTTCAACCTAAGGTCTGAACATGGGGTACAGAAGAGTTTGAGACCAACCCTATCAGTGAGGAACAGCAGGAATGAGAGATAGCAGCAGAAGACCATAACTAGCATCCTAGGTTGCTTTGTCTTTGTCAGAAAGGAGCAGTCAGCCTCAATATGACACAGACCTTCAGGTTAAGAGGGATCCTTCCAAGATAAGGAGTCAGACCAAAAGCTATGCAAGGAAAGATGGACAGGGAGACCAGCAGAACAAACACAGTGAAAACATGGACTGAGCTTCATTTCTGATTCTCTTCACGCTGGCCAACTTGACAGTTTCTTCCTGTTACACCTCGGAAATGCATTGCATGCCCCAGCTCTAGGGAAGACCTGCTGAGGGCCTGATCCTGCTCCTTTGGTGGAGCACAGATAGTGCTTTGAGGGAGGTGAATGAAAGGACAGTTCACCTGGAAGGTAGACTTGAGGTCTTCAGTCACCTTATGGCCTTGTGTGTGTTTAGTTAACTACTTCTCTCGTGCCATTTTTCCTCACATCTTTTATCCGTCCTGTCTCATTTACTCCTCAGCCTCAGACCATCTCTTCCTGAGTACATTTCATTGCTTTGGCTGCATCTCATCAGTGGGCAACACCTAGAATTCCTTTGGTGTTTGGCCTGAAGAGTTTTGGTCTCCCAAGACTCTTTCCTCTGCTACGTGTCTGAGTGAAATGCATGGCCTGCATTAAAAAATTATGAGCTTCTCTCCAAATGTCCATGTGAAGACAGCAAGGTTGATGTTACCATTTGGCTTAGGGTCAGCACATCAATTGCCAGGTCACTGCACCTCTCAAAGATGAAAGATTGTTTCTGAAAGCTAATAAAGTCCCTCCAGCTAAAGAATGAGCCACTCAGGCAGGCTGGCAGCCATGCCATCGACGGCCTCCTATGGCACCAACCACAGGCCCCCTCCCCTGTTCAAATCAGCCCCATCCTTCTTGCTGTAGCAATGAAGTTCAGATCTGACAACACAGGATAACACTCCCTTGATGCCATTCACAGCTTATACCAGGGTTTGCAGGCACTGTAATGCACATCTCCACCAGCCATAAATAAACAAATAAGGAAATGCATCCCAAGGCCTGCTCGAGGAAAATTCCACATATTCATCCCCTGTTTCCTTTATCACTTATTCTGTAACAGCTGTTTAATTAATTGCTTGAGCGATTTCCTAATACATCTTATTTACATACAAAATTACAGAATAATGGTTTGCCTTTGAGTCGAGTGACAATTTAATGTCTGCTTGCCATGCCTTGTGGAATATGGTTACTCAACAAGAAATGAAAGTTCTGGTTGGTTTTGGCTATTTTTTTTTTTTAAAGAAATGAAATATTCTTTTCCTCTACAGGTTTTGTTGCTGTCTTTGCAGGCATTACTGTGTGATGCAAGAAAGATAGCAGGAGGGAAAGGGGAGGATTCCTTTCGAAGGTGACTCAAATCCTTGGAAAAACACCCTGAAAATATGTAACCTAATGAATAGGATGGCTCCTGCTGAAACAGAAAGCCCTCTCTCATCACTGGAAACAATACAACTTTATCTCTGCTGTTCAGGTTTGTTCCCTGGATGGTGGAGCTTGTCCTGGAGGAGCAAGGCTGTGACACCAGTAAGTGTCCCACTTTGGTGGGCTTTTCACTGAAGGACTCCCCTTTTGCCTTCTGACATGGAAGCCTTTTCATCAGATCACAAGAGCATCAGGCAAGGGAGTCGCTGCTGCTGATACATTTGCGTCAACTGATGTTATTCTTTTGTGAACCTGACTTCATTCAGTCAGCAGCTGTGCCCATAGACACAGACCTGTGAGCTGAAAATCCCCTCCCACAGCAGTGCTGGACAAGCACCTCTCAGGGGAAGAGCTGTGCCCCACTTTGAACTCGGGTTTGGATTTTCTTTACTACCTAAAGCTTAACATTCACCTCATACCTAGGGGCACCTGATGTGCCTAGTTTAAGGGATGAATTCAATGTGTTTTCTTGTTTAGGCAATAAAGAGCCAGACACTCTGAGGAGGCAGCTCACCTGTGTCTCAGTTGCTCTCTGCATGTGGCACTTTCTCTTTGTTGACCTACAGTGGAAATCCTAAGGACTTAGGTCTGCAAATTAAATAGCTAGAAGTGAGTGGAGTCATTTGAAGAGCTGTGGAGGCCTTTGTGCTGACTAGCAGCATGGTATAACTACTGCATCTGGTGCTGCTCTGGGGCATGTCTTCGGGTGGCACTCCCTACACTAGGAGTAATGAGCCAGGTGATGGTCTGGCTGCACTGGAAAGTCACTGAACTCAGATAAAATTCAGAGCTAGTGAAAAATCATCCCAACTACTCCTCCCATAGGGTTGCTGGTGGGCCCCAGTCCATGGTCCCAAAGCAACAGCTGGTCTTTTGGATCAGGTTTACCCTGAATCCCAACCCCCACTGCAGACCGCAGTAGGGAAGGGAAGGACTCTTGGGTCTGGGGCCTGGACCAGACTGGGGATGGCTGGGTCAAGGTGTTGTACTTGCCAGTCTGCCCCAGTACTGCAGTATAAGTTCATGCCTAAGCACTGTGTTGAACTTGGTCCTTAAACACTGGAAATCAATGGCTCATACAATGATAACCAGCATTAGGCACAGCCTTGCATACTTTCCTAGAGACCTGCACCTGGGGACTGCAGAAGAAATGCTTTCTATTCACCACCAGATCTCACAGATGAAATCTTATTGCTATCTACTCAGAGTCTTATGATCTCCTTTTGGTTGATAATGATCCAGTACTAGTATTTAAGAAGTTCTTGCATACACCATGGCTGTGAGATCCTTTTGCTCACCACTCTTAAGGCAGATGCTACTAAATCCATATCAAGAACTGTTGCACTTTTTGCTAAATGTTAAAGGGGAAAAATATTACCATTCATTTGTGTTACTCTTTCTTTCTAACTATATTCATTTAAGAAGATATTTGCTTGCAACAGAGTATGTTATATATTCTCTGCTTTATAAAGTATCTCCTGGGAAAAATAACCAAGGAAACAATTTTTTGGCACCATCTCCTTTTATTAAGAATAATGAAAAGGAAACATGAGCCATTCCAGCAGTCAAACATCCGTCTACTCTTTCTTATTGGTCTTTTTATGATAACTGAGCCTCTCAGCACATACTCTGAGCTGCCTGAATTTGGTTGTGTGTTTACATTTGTCGTTTTACTTACTGTGCATGTATCAATGCAGAGATGACACATAATGGACATACAGTGCATGTAACATCTATATCCACACTCACACAGACCAGAGATCTATCAAAAATAGAGGACAGGATAATCTCAGCACTGAGGACTAGCTTCATCTTCAAATTTCAAGGTTTGAACAGAGAGTTCAATTATTTGACTTGCTCTGTACTTCAGTTCTTCCCCAGATTCACAATATAAGCAGAGCTATTGCAGCCTGCCCTGCAGCAATCACCACTTGGCCTATTGGAATTAATTGCACACATGTAGGAATGCATCCCATAGACCCACTCCTGCACAGTCTTTCAATGGATTTTGTGTCTCAGTTATTTCAGATGCAGCATCTCCCAGTACTACTAACAACAGGACAAAACAAGAAAGCCCATCTCTGAAGTTCCCAGCACAGGAAGGACATGGAACTTCTGGAGCAGGTCCAAAGGAGGTCCACAAACATGATCAGAGGGCTGCAGCAGCTCTGCTATAAGGACTGGTTACCAGATTTGGGGCTCTGCAGCCTGGAGAAGAGAAGGCTTCCAGGNATGATCCTTGAGGTCCCTTCCAACCTTGACATTCTATGATTCTATGATTCTGTGCACAGTACAGTCCCAAGCTGGAGCAATGCTCTTCCCTCCAAGTCTATCTCAGCATGATGAAGGAACATGTGCTCACAAGACACCAAATGGCCAGCCTCTGCCACTTGCAGATCCCATTTCAAGCCACTGGGTACCCATCTTAAAGCTGTAATTTATACCCTTGGTTGGTACTCAGACTTGTTGTTAAAGCCTCAGCCAAGTCTGAGCAGTCATAGATGATTCAGTCTGTAGCTTCCTCTGCCAGATATTGATTCTGAGGACATTAATTATCAATTACAAAAGGTTTATTTCTTGCAACATTCATGACTAAAACATCTGCATATTTAATTTTGCCTAGTGATTTATTGATGCATCATTATACATTTCAAGGGAAATTGTGTTATATGGATAGCAGTGGGGGGAAAACCTCCAAAAACTCAGCTTCAATTAGAAGAGAAGACTCAAAGAGTAAAAGCATATCTCAGCCATGAAGAGTGGCAATGCCTTCCAGTTCACTCATGCCCTCTGGGGAACTGTCTTACAGTTAAAGCACAGATCACCACAGAATCAATCAGGTTGGAAAAGATCTTTGAGATCAAGTCCAACCTATTACCCAGCATTATCCAATCAACTAAACAATGACACCATGCCACATCCAGTCTCTTTATAAACACTTCCAGGGAAAGCTACTCCACTACCTCCCTAGGCAGCCCATTCCAATGCCAAACACTCTTTTTGTGAAGAACTTCTTCCTAACATCCAACCTACACCTGCCCAGCACAGCTTGAGACTGTGCCCGCTCATTCTGTCACTGGTTGCCTGAGAGAAGAGACCAAGCCCCACCTGGCCACAGCCTCCTTTCAGGTAGTTGCAGCAATAAGGTCCCCCTTGAGCCTTCTCTTCTCAGTGGTTATAAACCCTCCAGTGCTGCATGAGCTCCCTACCAGTGTGCATTAATGAAAGGACCAGAGGGGACACCTGCCATACTCTGGGGCAGTCATATATGCCAAGGAATGACTTGGGAGCAGCAATGTCTACTCTAAGGAGACAGCTGAAGTCAAGCAGGTCATGTCATCAAGTGACTTCCTTTCTTCCACTGAAAAGATTAATTCCCAATACTCTAATGTTCTCTGAAAACTGTCACAGTAATGGTGCATGAAAGTGAAAACCCATCTCTGGTTTAAGGTGAAGAGATAATTTCTCATTCTTTCCCAACATATTTACCAAAGCTTCTATCTGTTTCAAATAAAGGTTGTTGTAATGGGACTTAGTGCTTGAAGCCTTCTCACAGGCAAAGGCCTGACCCTTGTCTGTCTGTTTAGTATAATGCAGTGACAGGGCAAAGGTTAATCTCTTTCATTGCCCATAAACACCACTTGCATAAAAAGCTAATGTATCATGTCTTCTGGCACTGAGCTCTCTCCACTGGACCATACCATGGTCACTGACTGCTCCTCCACATTAACTATTAAACATGCTGCTAAACATTTGTGGTAACAGGCCTTCAACTGGTAATGGGGGGAAAAAGGACAGAATTATTTAAATCCAAATAACTAATACAGTAGAAGTACCAACCCTTCTGTGTCCATTTCTCTTATTTACATTGTTAATTGATTAAAAATGATTATGAAGCTCAAAAGAAGTTAGAGCATAAAAACAAAACCCACTGTGGTAGGAGCTAGGAGACATGGGACTTTATAAATCACAGTGAAAGCTTCAGCAGATTCTGATCCATAAACCAGATATCATTCCTCTTCATAAATGGAGAGAAAGGAGGATGCCTAAACACAGACCTTGTCCAGCACAAAAGGTTACAAGCAACAGATCAATAGAGTCCTGTAAACTGAACAAGGCAAAGGATGCAAACACACTGCATGCTGGACTGGCATGCAAGCCTGAGTCTTGCAGGTCAGATGGATTCCATCACATCCCTGGAGGATCTACTGAAGCAATGAGTTATCTGGAGAGGAGAGCATCTTGCTCAGTGGAAACCTGATTACAGCTCTTGCTCCAGCTGGAGGCTGTTCCAATACACAGGTTTGCCTCAAACCTGGACCTCAAGACAGAAGTGCTCAGTTGTCTCACTAGTCCCTTAGGTGAGAGCACAGAGCAAGTGATGGGAAAGTACTGATTTCAGATTGAAATTTAGGCTTTTATGCTCCACCTCTGCAGTCTTTTCTTTTACTGCCTCCCTCCACAACACCTCAGTGACACCTTATGGCTTTTCCTGAGGGAATCCCAGACCTTCCTTTCTGTATTTTGGGAGCCCTGCACTTCCAGAGGACTACTCAGCTCGCAGGACCAAGCCCTTCCTGTCATGGACCTTATCATGCAGGACTAATCATGCAGCATACCTTGTTTGATTAGTTGTGCTGAGCAACAGTGGTTTATAAAAGAACCTCCACAACAAAAATATTTTTATACACCTCAGGCTGGAATGCAAATATAATTTCAAGGGAAAGTATAGAAGTGTAAATAGATGTGTGAAGCCATCAAAAGGTTAATAATCCCAGTACAAAAATTCTTAGACAAACTCTCCTGCAGTCGAGCTGTTAGCAAAGCTATTAGATTTAATTGCAGCATAATTACATAGCCATACACCTAGCTGATACCAGCACACACAGCACACACAATACATGGGGGTTTGCCTCAGGTGCTGCAAGCATCCTGCAGCCAGATGTGCTTCTGCCTTCCCAGCTAAGGCTTTATCTCACTTACAGACATGCTCGGGAATAGATGTGGAGGTTCAGTCCCGGATGCGTTAGTGCAAAAAGGGTCAAACTGCTTTGCAGAGCAGGGATGAGGAGCAAGATAAACTACCTGCCTTTGTCACAGCTGCGGTGGCACTATCTGCAGTGCATAAAGTTAACATACCTCTCAGTCTTGGCAGGAGCAGAGCCAATGCAAGCAGCGTGTTTCACCCTGCTGGACTGGTCAGATATGCCTGAATGTTCTCGAGGGAAGCTGCTGTCTCCTGAATTACTTTCTACCCACAGGCAATGAGCCCAGAAACGTGGCTGTGTGCATCCAGACCACGTCTCCTGAGGGCAGGGTTTGCATGGCACCTGGCTCCACCTGGCTTCATAGATCAGGACATGCTTTGTGAGGGAGCTGCTCCAGGAAGGGATGGGAATGGGAGAGTGTTGGGCTAGTAACTGCTGCTGGGTCTTCCTTGTGAGAGCCACTGCAGGTGAGGGGACCTTTATGTGACACCCAGGAGACAGAGGAACCAGGCAATGGCTGTAGGGCAGAGCTGCAAACAGCTCTGATGTGGTTAGCTGATACACTGAGCACACCTGAGATTTGGTGGATGAACTGCTGCATACTTGCATGTCTAACCCACATCAAATCCTATCCAGGTTTCTGCAATGGGGTGAGGAAACTCCTTTCTTCCTGTGCACTGCTTCTACCTGATGCTGTATTGCTTGAATTCAGAAGAAAAGCAGGAGACTGAGATGTCTCTGACCAAGGGCATTTTCATGAGACTTCCAGCCCCTGCAGAAGTGCCAGCAGGAGCACTGGAAGGCTTGCTAAGAAACCCATTTCCTGTACATGCCTCATCTTAACTTTGCAAATAATTGAAGCTTGGAAGTTACAACCATCAAGACTTCTGAGTGCTCCTAACAGTGCAAAGGTTACACACAGAAGGTATCTAGAGTCTGTCTCTTGCTTTCTGCCACTTGACAACAGATTACAATCAGACATCGCCTTCAGGGTTATCTACATTCAGCCCATATCTGGAGGTAAACCAGAACAGTTGCTCAGTCACCCAATGACTCCTCCCCAGCAGAGAAGAGGAACTGAGTAAAAGAGCAGACCCACAGGCTGAAATAAAAGGAGATACAACAAAGCAGACAAACTAACACCAATACAAAGTATATAAAGTCATACTCAGCCCAGCACAGGGATGATGGTCACACTGAACAGGAAAGCAGTCCTTGAGAGCAGGAGAAGGAAGATGAACCCATCAAGGAGAAACACAAACAGAAACACATCACCCTCAGCAAACATGCCCCTTTATACTGGCATTTCTGGTATGGGATATACCTGTAGCCAACTCAGGTCAGCTGTTCTGGCTGACTCCAAGCTGCCAATGGCCTCCAGCTGGCCAAGGATTCTGTACCAACAAAACCATGACAATGACAGAAAAAAGAGTGTCCAAATGATCATCCAGGTGAATCCATGCTGCATCTGATCACTTGTCTGAGATCTGGGATCATGGCAAGCTAGGTTTGCTACATGATGGCTGGATATATGAATGGATATAACCTGCAGGCTTTATTAAACAAAAGAAGAGCACTTACTTTGGTGTTATATGCCAAGATTTACCAAGAAGCCAGGGAGACTCCTTTGGAAAAAAGGTTGCTTTGGTTCTGGGCTGAACAGTAATTTTTGGAAAGCTTTGGCATTGCAGAGCAGCAAGGTCCCCACTGTGGCTGTGGATCTCTTACAGTGGGCACAGTAGGTCAAACTCTGTGGCTCCCTCTGGGCTTTCACTTTATGGTTTTAAACAAACAATTACATTTAAATAAGGGAAATGGCTGGAAGCAGCTACTTTGCTAGGAGCTCACTGAGCTCATCAATTATTGAATACGGATATATGTGGAAATTGTGTCGAACTCACTTTCCTTGGGGGAGCTACCAGGAGAGCTTAGGCTTCTGCATTAAGCAGAGCACTGGATTTGCCAGACCTCCTGAGATCCCCCATGTGCTCTGTGTTCTTTCTTGCCTTTGGCAGTGGTCAGCCTGTGATGATTCAGAGGAAAATGACCTCTACCCCCAAGCCATTTTTCACTAGACCATGCAATACATGGAGAGAAATTACTTCCTTATCCCTGTGGGAATCCACTATTGCCTTGACACTCTGATGTCTCTTGCTTTGGTAGAGGTTAAGGCTAACCATTGCCAGCTCACAATACCTTCCATATTTTTGGCATCTGGATCATGTTGTCACCAGGACTCACTGCTAGCCACAAGTGCTGTTAGCATCCACCAAACCTTTCTCTGTCTTTTCAGTCCCCTGGTTACTGCATGCAATCCTTAAGTGAAAGGGTAAAACACTGCTGAGTACTGCAAGCCATGCTGGGAACTCAATTGCTTCTTGGTCAAACTGACACTAGTCAAACAAGTGAAAACTTTAGAAAAATAAAGTGAAAAGGAAAAGTTCAGCCCAGGGGTGTGGCCACAGCGGGTGAGAACAAAGCAGTGTGCAGCTCCAAAATGAAGTAAGAGAGGGATTGGTTTCCTCCATGCTGTTTGAATAGGCCCCTGCTACACTAATGCTGTAGAGAGTGGCACTTTCACTGCAGAAAGCACTTGTAAAAGCACCAAAGGAGTGATTCCAGGGGGGTTAGCAAAAGAGAAGGAGTTCCCTGCTGCAGCAATATAGTATTGCTAAAACAAGATTTGGGCTGAATGAGAGCTGGGGGAAGATTCTTGCTGTCTGTGTGGGGCACTCGATGTGAGGCAGCAACTGCATGGTGAGATGAGGTGTCCACATGCTCCCTGGTCTCCTCTGTGTGAGGTAGGGGACACAAACTAATGGAAGTTCAACTTTTCTCCATTTTGGACCCAGAAGTCACTTAACCTGCTGTTTCTTCTTTTCTGTTTTCCTTGCCTTGCCTTTCCTTTAGGCTTAATAAAACAGATAGCTGAAGCAACTTCTCTACCTACCACCTGTCTGCCCAATTTGACAGACCTCTTCTGCAGCCTAAACCCCAACTCAAGCCCCTCAAGCGTGGCACATCGATGTATTTAGCTTCCTTGTGATTCAGAGATTGAAAATGCTTTAAACTGATCATTTGCAGCTGATTATTCTTGAAATAACTACCCGTGCCCAAATTCTAGTCTGGAAATGAATGTGATGTCAGTCTTTTTTTTTCCTACCAGAGATTTGAATGTTAGCTACAGATCTGCTGGATTTTAAACATCTTGCAGAACCATGTCTTCAATCTGGTTAGCAATATCAGCTCTGTTCTCTGAGAGCTCTTAATGTAGTCCTGTTTTCCACAGAGGGGATCAGGAGAGTTATGGACAGAAAAAGCTTGTGTGATCTGGATATTTTATGTAGATGTTGAGTTTGCAAACACCTGGCTTCACAAAAGCAATTAGGATTCTACGTGTCATGGATTTCATTACACACATAAGCTGGTGTCTGCTGCAGATAGCTAGGAAAATGCCCCACATTCTTGTGTTTATTCATGAACTGATTTTGTTTGTTGGTTATCTTATGGTTGTATGTCAGCCTGTACACCATGGAGAGGCAGGTACATGCACATTGTGCCCACAGGAATAGCAGGCTGAAAGATAGGAGTGCATTATGGACTGTGCATATATGCATGTCATCTAAACATCTGTACCACAAGTTATAGAATCATAGAAACAGCTGTCTGGAAAAGACCTCGAGATCATCAAGTCCAACCATAACCTAACATCTCCCTGGACACAACTGTTAGACCATGTCCCTGAGCACTTCATCCCAATGTCTTTTGAGCAGCCCCAGGGATGGCACTTTGCTGGGCAGCCTGTTCCAGTGCCTGACAACCCTTTTGGTGAATAAATCTTTCCTAATATCAAACCTAAATCTCCTCTGGTGCAACTTGAGGACTTTTCCTCTCATCCTATCACTTGTTACCTGGGAAAAGAGGTCAGCCCCACCTTGCTACAACCTTCAAGGAGCTATAGATAGCAATGAGGTCTTGCCTCAACCTCCTCTTCTCCAGGCTGAAGTTAGCATGAAGTCAGCATATTTATGACTGTAAACCTAACCACAGCCACATACATGCCAAGCTACATGCAGCCTTTATGGGATCACTATAAATCCTTTTTCAGGGCTGGGGTAGAGAACTCTCGTGCTGAGTGCCTGTAGCTTGAGGAGTGCTTCTGTGCTGTGTATTTCTCGACAGGGAGGCGTAAAGACCTGAATGCCAACATGCACATGTGGTGTGTGGTGGATATTTGTATACAAACACAACTTGTTTCTTTATGGGAGCTGTACCTTAGTCTTGCAAAATAGGAAACAAGACAACCGTGGTGACACCAGGCACAGGAATTAGCCAGAAAGCTTGATCCCATCCAAAGCCTACCAAAGGAGTGTTCAGCCCTCCACAGCAGGGTGTGGGAGGAGCTGGCACAACAGAGGGGACAGAGCTTCATCACTCAAGTCTCTATTTTTTTCAGGCACTTGTTTTTTCAAATATTGCAGCACTGAGGTATGAATCTGCCCCTGGGATTCTGATGACTTTTCAGTGCACTTAAGTACTACATCTATAGACACAGCTTACTCCAACTCTTTGAAGCATGTAGGGGAATTTAAGACACAGTTCTTTAGGGAAGCCAAAACCATATGGTGATCATACTAATGGTGATCTTCTACTGTGAATCTGTACCTTCTGGGCAATGTTGTGTTGTTCTATGATATTCACTCTGTGATACATACTAAAACATCAAAAATCTGTTTCTCATGCAGCGATATACTTGATGTGCTGGGAATACAGGTCATTCTGCACTCATATTTGGGCATTTCCGTGTCTCCAAGCTGTTGAGGTACACAAGAGCCTGTGATGCAATGTAGACAAGTCTTCCCTCTCTTAATCCAGACTGGCAATGCTATGAAAATGCTGGAGAATCCAGAGCTCACAGCATGCACTTGTCTACATCACTAAGATGGCTTCTGTGTCACAAACATTTCCTCCAGTCCGGCACGAATGATTGGTCAGAGAAGGGACTTTGGTTAATTACTCTCAGCATGCTGGGATGCTGTCAGCTGAGCCAGGTACTTGAGCCAAAGAGGATTTATCAGGTATGAACACTTCGTACTCTATTACAACACCCAATCATTTGTGGTTGGATTTGGAAGCAAACTAAGACCCAAATAATAATCTGTGTTGATGGCAAATGCACTGAACAATAAAGGGTAAGAATGAGCTTCGTGTTGTAATCCACGACACTGCCCTTCATCTGTCCCCTCCCTCTCCCAAGCTCCTTCTCCCTCTCTCTTTCACTCCACTTCTCCGTTGATGGATTAGGAGCACAATGAGTCATGTGCAGCAAACACTGAGCAGAGCAAACAAGGATTTGCAGTGGAGTGGTTCTGTTTTGCATTGCCAGAGGATTTACTCAAACATAGTCCAGATTTACTCACCAGCTACGTGCCTCTGAAATTCCCATTGCAGGAGTGACTAACCACAGACATTGGCTGTCTGGGGGACAGTGATGCCTTCACAAAACAGGAGCAGGCTTAGCGAATTGCTGATAAAATATCCACAGTGCTGCTGTTGATGTTGAGTGTCCTTCTGATTGTGTCTCTTCAAGGTGACAAGACTGCTGCCCAGCAGGGCCAGAGTGGAAAAAACCTGAGATAGGTAGCCTGGAAGTATGAAAAGCAGAAGTTCCGTTTGCTGTCCAAAGCACAGAGCACTGCAGGGAAGAGCTTTGTCCCTGTCCTGTTGCTCTCTTCATTTTGACCACCATCACCTACAGAAAAAGAGTTGGTCACTCCAAGTGTTCCTGCTGGAGCCACAGTTTTGCTTTCACCATCATGCTGATTGAGATGGAAGTGACATCTAACAATAAAAAATGGATATACTGTGGAAGACAGGAAATCCTCAGAGTGACAAACTCAGGAATTAAGAGATACCTCCCAGTGCTGTTGTAAGCATTGGTACCATCTGGACATAAAACCTGGGAGAAATGGCTGGGAAGCTGAGGAGTACTCTTACAACATTCACACAGCAAGGATTGTTCAGGTTCCAATTTTCCCTATTTGATTCATTCTCTGGTTTGTGGAAGCTTTGACTGAACTGGGAATCACCAGGGGATTGGCTGCAAATCCACAGGGGCCTGTCTGATCCACTTGTGACACCTAATTGGTGGCTGTTCAAAAGATCACTTTTGCCCGTTCTTTGTCCTTGCTTCATGTCAATCCACTTCAGGTCTGGTTCTACTGGAAGCTCCCAGGATCTGTCTCTTAGGGAGCATCCTTAACCTGATGCTCAGACAGAGGATGCAAAATCTCAGCATCTTCTGCACGAGGTCTCCTTGGGACGCAGTCTGATGCAAGACAAGGAGAATGTGCACACCCTTGGTCAAACTAAGCAAATCATTCAGTTGACTTGGTAAAGTGGGGCAAAAGAATTGAAGGAGTCCACACAGATGTGAGGACTTCAGGGAGTCTTAGATTTTTGGGTGCTTCCTTGCCACTCTGAAAGACGGACAACAGCAGACTGAGGACAACCAGGCTTGTCTGTAACTGCTAAGGCACAGGTGCATTTTGGCTGGTGTACAAACCTGTTGTATTTTTGTTCTTGTTTTCCTTTATTTTATGAACTGCCCTGTCTTTTGTCATTCCCAGCCCAATAATTATCTGTGGCTCAGTGAAGCAGAAAAGTGAGTAGACAAAAGTAGGTACCTGGTGGATGTGACAGACCTGGGGTTGCCAGGTAGAGGGTCTACCTAAAGGTACTCTCCTGCTGCAGTGGACAGTGTTATAAACAGGGTCCATTTCTAGGCAAACATAAAACACTCTCCTAGAGCTTGGGTCCTCCTGAGATAGACATGGTCAGAAGATGTCTGGAGGAGCATAATGAAGCCATTTGCTGAGCAATATTAAAGAGAGTGTGAAAATACATTTCAGAGAGAGCTCAGGCAGTGAGTCTCTGCCTAGACAATAGCCTACACAGGGGTCTCAGGCAGTTGTCTGGGGAAATCAAAGTGCTCACTGGCACCACGCATGGCTGCTTTTGCAGTCCATCAGTATGTATAGATGTCTGCTTTACCCCAGGCATGATTGTCGTCCAGTGGTGGGTGAAATAATCTCTCCGTGAGCTGTGGCTGCATTTCAGGGCTGGGGACAGGTATAAATACCTATAAAGATTGAAATGGGAAGTTTCTGGAATACTTCCAAAGGACTGCAGCTCTTCCTGGAAGGTACCTGTGCACTGTGCCTACCTTCCCTCCAGGGCCTGCCCAGCCAGCCAAGGAGGCAGAGTGGCATTCCCAGAGAACTGTCTAAAGTTTGCACTTCTCCTCCACAGTTAAGAGATTTGGTTTACTGCTGAAGACTTGGGCATCCCTTTTCAAAGGCAGGACCCTTGCCCTGCCTTGCCTTGCCTTGCCTTTGCCTTGCCTTGCCTTGCCTTTGCCTTGCCTTGCCCTTCCTTGCCTTGCCTTGCCTTGCCTTTGCCTTGCCTTGCCTTTGCATTGCCTTGCCCTCCCCTGCCTTGCCTTGCCTTGCCTTGCCCTGCCTTGCCCTGCCTTGCCCTTCCTTGCCTTGCCCTCCCTTGTCCTCCCTTGCCCTCCCCTCCCTTGCCTTGCCTTGCCTTGCCTTGCCTTGCCCTGCCTTGCTTTGCCATCTAGTTTGTCCTCTGCAAGGTGAACTTCAAATGGAAAAATTATGGGTCAGAGCTACTAAATTCTTCATGGAATGACATTATACCTTTTTTTATGAGACTTTATCAAGGACAATGGTAACTGCAGGATCTGAAGTTAACCTCTCTGGTATCACTTCTTTATATGCCTTAGCAGCAAGATTTCACAGGAACTGTACCCAAACTAAGTTCTCCCTACCATGTATCCTACTGACTGGTCCATGGAGGTGTCTGGTCACTAAGAAGCACAAGAAGTGCAAGATTTTGGAGAAAAGCAGGCCACCAAAGCAATAAAGTGCTCCTAGATGGGCTATAAACCACTTGTTATTACTGTGCATAAATGATCAGGAAGTGAGTGGCTTTGGAAAATTTATTTCCTGTGGCTTAAGCCTTTACTCAAAGCCATCACTCATTCAACAGCTGGCAGAAGAAGGACACTTCCACATTCCAGTTCACCCTCCCCCCTTTGTGATAGATCAAAGAGTTCATGACAAAAAGGAGGCCAAATTCTGCTCTTTGCTACATGGAGACAAGTAGTGCACAAATAACCTTGGTGTCAGTGGTCACCTAGATCTCATACCCATGTGAGGACAAAATATGGCTGCTGAACTTCCCAGTGTTGCCTCCATTAGTTTTTTATCACCACTCAGATCCCCTGCTTTGCCATTCTGCTCCCTACTCCTTTTCTCAGCAGAATGGTTAGCTGCCTCTTGAACTAATTCACTTTATTTGCTTCAGTGATTGTACCTGGCATCCTCTCCCATATCTTCACTTGGGCTTTCTTTTAATTCTCTCTTCTCTCTGACTTTCTCAGAATATGTTCTCCATGGTATTAAGGATGGATTTACTTCTGAGCAGGGAAAACTACAAAGTCATGAAAATTCTTTACAGTTCTAATTAGACTTGAGTAATGTATGTAGACAAAGGCAGCCTTAGCTATACCAGTAAATGGAGGATCTGGGAATCCAACTGCCTTTTGTTTTATTACTCAGTGGAGAACTACGAAACTCTTCTATTTAATTATGACTGGGGACAACGTAAGCAATGAACAACCTTCATGGCACAGTGCTGGGGGCATGTTGAGTAGAAATAGAGGATTTTGGGGACCCTCATGGCTTATTGTGCCTGAGGGTTTTTTTTCCTTTGACTTCACATGAGCCACTTAAATTTCTCTGTCTCTGCTCCTTTGCATGCGACAGGCAAGAAAAATGCACATGTGCCTTGTGTGGAAAATGGAGTAAAATGGTGGCAAGTTGTATTAGAAATCTTGTCACTGGTGCCTAGACAGAAGAATGAAGGGTGTAAAAGAAACAGGAGGAGGCAGCAGAGACTCCTCAGGTGTTCTCAGCCCAGAGCATTCTTTTCTTTCCCAGAGCATCCTGATGAAGGCAGTGTGTTCTATGCCTCAGATTCCCATCTCTCAAATAGGGACTAGAGGCATTCCTGCTTCTTCACCACATCCCTTTGTCCTTCCAAAGCCTGTCTTCTTTGCTGATGTATGTAGACCCCGATTAATGCCTTGATTGAACCCCAAAGCTTTGAAAATTAAGTGCCCTGCCATCCAGTAAGTTGTTTTCTTCACCAATAAACAACTTTATCTGGTAATGGAAGAAAGTAGAAAAGAGCATATCTAAAAGGAAAGATGTTAATAGGTTAAAATGTATCCTCCCACCTTTCCAGAAGTGAATGCACATTTATCTGAGCTGCTTGATTGGAGCTGGTTATGCAAATGAATTGTTAATATCTACGCACGCTTTATTCTGTTACAATCAAGTCACAAATCAAATTAGTACAAAGATTTCTCTTTAATTTCTCTGCTTTTCTTCTCCCTTTTTTCAATTGCTGGTCTTTGTATAATTTTTCTTCTCAACCTGACAGCTTATTAACAGGCTTGAAACCCACAAATTAGCATTTTTTAAAGCCTGCAATGAGAAGGAATGTGAATGGTCCATGTATATATATACACACACACATATACCTATTTCCTCCCTATTTCTACGATCTAGTGGCAGATTTAAACCTTAGCCTCAAATCTCTCCCCAGTCAACTTGTGGGCAAATCTGTCTCCTTTCTCTCCAAAGCTGAGTGTTAACAAAGTCTCACACGGGGGGCAAACTCATTACCACGGCTGGGGTCTGTTGGCTTAGAGCAGATGCAGACATTTAAATAGCTGGTGGAGAGAAGTGGTGAGCACAGCTCCTGCAGACACCACAGGAAATGAATATATATTCCCCTCTCCTGATCTGCCTGTATACAAAAAGTTAAAGAAAATGGTAAGGAAAAGAAAAGGCTTGTGTTTGCAGCAGATATTACCTGTGCTTTCCAAAGACCAAAGCAATGCAGGAGAGTTCAAACGGGGAGATGTGTGAGTGGCTTCCGTGTGCCCCATGGAACGGATAACGACTCGAAGAATAATTCAGATGTAGAAGGCACGCTGAGAAATACAATTTCCATTGCAGCAAATCTGGGGGGAAAGAAATCAGTGTGATGCTGTTTGTTCCCTAACTGCAGAAAGGCTTTCACAGGGACAGCATCAATTACCTGTGCAGTGATCTTGTGTGCTTTTGAAAGGAGAACCTGCGCTCTTTATGGAAGGGGATGTCACAGTGGGACAAAGGACCTCAGCAGATTAGATCGGGCTTCTTCCTGACTCTAAGTCTCTTTTATTTCCTTGCTGACAAATTCTCCTTCCAACGCAGCAGACTTCATTTCCCCCTCCCCCCCTATTCTCTTACTATCCCCATGGGTATACTCATTTGGATTTCTCTGGATACGTTTTGGGAATCCAGTTGATGATTTTATTTAGTCAGGTGAAATCAAGTATGAAAGAGAATTTGAGGTACAACTGGAATACGAACACTCAAGGTGAATTATTTGTGCCCATATTTGTTTTTCCAGCTGCTCTGAAACCTCTGAAAAGCAAGGTCCTCTGCCCTTTGAAGGATGAATTGTAACAACTGCTATAATTGAATTTCTGTGCTTTAAAATGAGAAAGGCTATGAAGAAGCAGCAAATGTGCATTGAGAGAATTTTGATCCAACTCAGGATCCAAGCCCCGGTGTGTTGTGGTGTCTGTGAGCTGGCTTGGAGCCCCCAAAGCAAGCAGCCAAGGCACCTCTGCCAGTCTCCTGCCTGCTTGCTGTACAGGACAGGGAAGGAATAACCCAGCATAGCAGAATATACAGGGAGAGTTTTGGAAAGAATACCAGCTCTTGCCTGTGATTGCTTACACTACTCGAGAGCCAAGAAGACTCTCCTGAAATGTAGGTTCTCCCCCATTTATCTACTCTAATTGTCCTCACATTTGTTTTTCTTGGAAACACATAATGGCAGTTTCTCAGAGGCAGAGAAAAGCTGGCCCACACAGGTGAGAATCCAGCTGTTGGAGAGTTCTGCTGCACCAGTTGTTTCCCCGAGTAACTCAGGCTGCCCTTAGCCATCTCTGTTAGTCCTCAGTAACTCTGCCTGTAGTTTGCCTGAAGGACCTGAAATGATGTTTGCACATCACAGTAAATCAGCATTTTTTGCTGAGAACTCTTCGAATAATGTCTATTTGCAATTGTCTCTCAAATGTCACTCTAAGTGAGATCCACCAAGCTGAGTCTCTGGTATCATTTTTACATGTTTCTTTGTAGGGCAAAAAGGACACAGATTCTATGTCTTTTAGTGCCTTTATGAGAGACTTGGATCTTATCAATAATGCAAAGTTAAGAGCAGATTAATACGTGGCTGTGCCTGCAGTGAAGCACTCTCATCACTGACAAGTCTCTGTGTATGTGAATGACCATAGGCCAAGGGCCATGCATGAGCAGCACAGCACACACCTTGCTGTGTCTCCTTGTTGTCCTTTTTTGCATGCTGCTTGAGCAAGAACCCTGGGGTATGCTTAATGATTGGTTCCTCTGTGAGAACAGCACAGAGGGAAAGGGACATCTCCCTCTCTTAGCAGAGAGTTCTTCACTTATTGATTTGCTCCCTTGAAATTTGGGCTCGTGTCTGCTTGGTGAGTGAAAGAAAAATAAGTCTGTGCCCTGACTACCTCTGCATGGTATTTGCTTTGGATGAAGGGTCAGGATTTTTCAGGATTACAGAAGCCAGTTTTGTTCCCTGTGCCCAGTTTAGAGAGATAAAAGAGAGTTTGGGTTGTGATGAGAGAAATCTTTGGAGAGCAGTCCCGTGTTTGGCTCACCCTTTTGTTTTGTACTGCTGAGTTCCTGGAACAATTGGCACAATTAGACAAAGCAGTTGTGTTTGAGCAGCAATACCTAGTCACAATGGAGCAATTAAGACAATTACTGTGCGTTTTGTGGAACAGGACAAATGGATCTCACTTAAAGTCTTTGAAAATCTCCTGTAAAAGCTGTAATAATGCATTAATATATTAATCCTCCTAATCCTGTCAAACTACCCAAGTATTTCTCTGAAGGGGTTGACAGCAGATCTCAATACTAAGAGGAACAGCAGCAACCACTTGTGAGAGTTGCTGGTTTAACCATTGCCTATGTCAGATGTTGAAAATCACTTTGGTTCAGTGGATGAAGGATGGGAATGGACAAATTCTGGAAAGCCTCTCCGGAAGTCTGACTTATAAAAGGTTCCCTGACTGGTGCATGCTGCCATTCCTGTTGGATCCAGGAAAATTGCAACAGTTTCTCCTGAGCCACAAAACCAAAGGAGAGGACTGGAAGTCTCTAAGGCCAGGCTGGATGAGGCTCTGAGCAACCCGATCTAGTATAAGGTGTCCCTGCCCATGGCAGGGGGGTTGGAGCTGGATGATCTTTGAGGTCCCTTCCAACCCTGACAATTCTGTGATTCTGTGACTGTGGCCAGCAGTAAACTGGTGGGGTTCAGGGGTACAGATTTCACCCAGCCAAGGACCACTCCCAGCTCGTGCAGCCTGCAGCTGTTAGACACAACCTGCCACATCTGCAACCCACACACTTTGGAGAGCTGAACAGAAACTGAACTCTGACAGATGAGCCAAATATCTAAACAAGAAGCAAAAATAAAAGCAAATGTAACAAAACTGTTTTGTAGAATAAAGGTACAGGTGCCACGGCTGCAGTATCATGGAGGTAGAAGGAGAGAAATAAAATGAAGATGTGTTCCAAGAGACCTCTCTGATTCTCCACTCTCCAGCCACTTGCAATAACTATTTAATCATCTCCTGCTCTTAGGCAGAGCCCATATTCTTAGATTGCCATCAGGGGAGGGGATGCTGATTTGGATACAGAAGTTTTGTTGTTGTTTTTTTATTAAATCCTGCCTGATAGCCTGTTCCAGCTGTAGTCTCTCCACACATGAATATCTTTGATTCCCAACATAACTTCATATCAGTTTTAACCCTCCACTCACCAGATTTCTGACTACCTCAGAGCTTTAGTAACTCCTTAACAAGTTATTAACCTCTTGTAAGCTCATATACTCTTTTCTGCTTGGTGTGGCAATGCTGAAATCCCAGCATGAAGCCTTTTTCACAGAGCCAGCCTCGCATTTCATAGCAACCAAAACCTGACAGTCACATTTATACAGTAATATACATCTCATTGATACAAGCAGCTCATTAATAGCTCTTAATTAAGGCTAGGCTGAATGGCTAAGCAACCACTTTGAGAAGATAATAGGTGTGAGGTGAGTGACCCCTGCTCAGTCTTTGAGGGATTTCATAGTACCTGGATTTTCTGAACAGCCTTGGGAAATTAGACAGAAAATAGCTATTGCCTCTTACTCAAAATGAGATACTTAGGTTGGCTTTGTGAAATAAAATTCTGAGCTTTAATCTTCCTATATTTTAGGTTTTGATTTGAAAACCAAAGCTAATGTTTCTTTTCCTAATTTAGAGGTTCAAGGATCCCTTAAGGTCTGTGAGTTTTATAGATGTGCTAGTTTAGTTTGGACTTGTTGAGTAAAGCACTGTCTGAAAGCCCAGGGTATGTATAAGCAAGGACTGTGCCTTCTGTCTGGTCTCAAAAGCACAGGGCAAAAGAAAAGCTTTGGAACCCAGTTCTTCTTTACAGCAGAGCCCTTGGTTGAGGAGTGCCCCTGTTATAGAAGAACATCTTAGTGGAAAATGCTGCCCTGACCCTTACCTCTGCTGATTTATGATGATTTGCAATTGATGAGTAACTGTCTCTCCATGCCTAAATATTTTAGAGACTTACATCAAGCAGCCAGGGAATGGGAATAGAGGAATGAGGTTATGCCCTTTTTCCTGTGAAAAATTTTGAAGGGAAGGTTTCTAAACAAAACATGAAGTTCATGCTAAGGGATGGTGTGAAATTGTTCCTAGGAAATGGAAAGAGGGAGGGTGTAGTGCTGAGAGGGGGTGGGGAGAACAAACCTTGCCTGTGGGAGAAGAGCCTGGAAAATCTGCAAGGGCGAGACCTGCTTATGAGTCTGAAGTAAATTAGGAGTGAGTTGATAGGTTGGAGGATGAGTTACATTTCTCAGAGCTCACTGTGGAAGGACACTACCATACCAGGCTGGTTTTGGAGAGGGCTGGGGCA
This sequence comes from Semnornis frantzii, assembly GCA_013399775.1. Classification (NCBI taxonomy): domain Eukaryota; kingdom Metazoa; phylum Chordata; class Aves; order Piciformes; family Ramphastidae; genus Semnornis; species Semnornis frantzii. The sequence continues at coordinate 59,140 of VWYK01107768.1, forward strand.
AGGAAGGGGACTTGGCAGTCCAGTGTCCCCAGCGCTATGATTTTCTCCAGCAGAAAAGCAGCAGCACCTCAGCAACTGACAGCCACCAATCTACCCATGAACTTTCAATTAAGGTAAAAAACTCTGTTCTCCAAATTTGAGCCATTTGGTCATAAAGTCACAGTGTGGAGCTCAGGGTAGCAGGTGATGTGCAGTCCGGGTGATGAGTCAGCCAGGACACCATAGGGGTTGAGAAGTTGGGGTTGGTGACTCAGTGTTAACAAATCTCTTCCTGACAGGAGTAGGTTGTAACACCCAGATCAACCTTTGGCATACACCAAAAATATGTTTATGCAGCTTAATTTAAGTAGCACCCTGTGGGAGGGCTGGTGACCTCCACCCCTCCTTCTGATAGCAGAATATGTTTACAAAAATTAAGGTTATCGATTGCAGTGATTCTTTTCAATCAGCCTATTAGTGCTCATTTTATGTAACAGGACAAATAGATCACAGTGTAAAGTCTTTGAAAATCCCCTGTGAAAGCTGTAATAATGCTTTAATGTATTAATCCCCTTAATCCTGTCAGGCTCCCAAAGAATTTCTGTAAAGGCTGACAGGAAATCTCAATATTAACAGCAGAACCAGCAGCAGACACTTCTCAATAGGTGGTTTTAAACTATTTGTCAGTCTTCTGGTTTTAAAATGCTCCTTGGCTGAGGGTGAGGAGAGCTGCAGTTTGTAAAGCACAGGGAAAGATTTTAAGCAGTTTTGTGGGTTGGATTGTTCTTTAATTTACATCACGTTAAATCCAAACCACTGCTGGCTGTTGACAGGAGGGTGAGGATCAGCATTTTACACTCTCTTTTTGTCTATCTCCCTCCTTTTTTTGCTGTGCTCCATGTGCTTGCACTTTGCTCTTCTCATCTTTCTTTGGTCCTTGCCAAGCACTTGTGTCCTCCAGCCCTTGCCTGTGTAGGATGGTGATATACACCTTTGTCTCTTGGGCTCTAATTGCATTGCATGCCCCTGTGGGTCCGACATGCTCTGCAAGCAGGCTGGGGATGCTGGCTCTTTGGGCTACAGGGCAGAAACGCTCTGCCAGGAGCCTCCTCTATCTCTCTGCTCAAGTGCTTGAACGTAGAGAACACCTCTGAAAAGAGAAAAATCAGATGGTGCCGTGCTAGCAACATAATGGCAGTGCTTCTTTGAAAGGTGGCACCTCCAATTTCAGGCATGTTCTGAGCAGTCTATAATTTAGATGGAGCTGAAGCGTTTAGTCTGTAGGACTTTGTTTTTCTTCCTTCACCTTTTCTTTAACTCGTAAAGAAAATGACATTCTATGTAAAATGTAATAACCAATAATGAATCCTTTAAAGTACAACATTATCTTTTCAGCACACATTTCCCCTGCACCTCTCCTAATTATTTGATTAAATATGTGCCTTAGCAGGTCTAGTGTTTACTGGAGTGATCAGGATGAATTCATTTCCCTTGTAGTGAAGAGACGATAGTGTATTTGGGGATCCTGTGCAGCTCTTGCCTTTGTGATATGGGAGGAAGAAACAAAACAAACCCCAGCTATGCAGGATCACCATAGCCCATGTGTTAAATCCCAGCCTGCTTTTGATTTCATTTACAGCACTGCAAGCAGATAGTAATTGCAGTAAATCAGCAGACTTGCTCTGAACCTGAAACCAGAAATTCTCTGCTCCTCCCTGCTCTCTCCGGCATGGCTGCTGTCTGACCATCTTCCTGGCCAGCTAGTTTAGAAACAGATTTTTTCTGTTCAGGGTGAAACCAGTGGAAAATAAAGTCATAGAATCATAGCATGGTTTAGGTTGGATCCATCTAGGTCCAACCCCCCACCATAGGCAGGGACACCTCCCACTAGCACAGGTCACTCAGGTCCTCATCCAACCCGGTCTTGAACACCTTCAGGGAGGGAGCAGCCACAACCTCCCTGGGCAACCTGTGCCAGTGTCTCACCACCCTCACTGCAAACAACTTCCTCCTAACATCCACTTTCAATCTCCCCTCTGCTAGTTCAAACCCATTGCCCCTTGTCCTGTCATTACAAGACCTTGTCAATAATCCCTCCCCAGCCTTCCTGTAGCCCCCTTCAGATCCTGGAAGGCTACACTAAGGTCTCCTGGAAGCCTTCTCTTCTCCAGGCTGCAGAGCCCCAACTCTCTCAGCCTGTCCTCACAGCAGAGCTGCTGCAGGCTTCTGAGCATCTTTGTGGCCTCCTCTGGACCTGCTCCAACACTTCCATGTCCTTCTTGTATTGGGGGCTCCAGAACTGCACACAGGACTCCAGATAGGGTCTGAGGAGAGCAGAGCAAAGTGGCAGAATCCCCTCCCTTGCCCTGCTGGCAACACATCCCCCTGCTCCTTGAGTGAAGCTTTCCAGATGGAGCAGGGGTGAAGGAAGAGAAGGAAACTTCTCAGTCTGGAGCCACAGACAGAAAGAATGAACAAACTTTGGGCTCACAAATTGGAATGATCCGATCCTCCCTTAGTGTACTGCTGTTCTATCCTTTCACAGATCCTCAACTTATTCAGTCTGGACCCTTCACTTGGACACAAACCTCTTGACACTCTTCAGCTGGGAACTCCCCTGCTGAACAATGGAAAACTGCCAAGAAGTGAAATGATACTGTGCTGGGAGAGATGTAGTCCATCCCCTGAGCACACCCCACACAGGAGAAGGAAAGCACAAGCAAGGCGGAGCAGAAGTGTCTGTGAAGTACTGTAGCATCATTTATTAATCTCTGGTTGGTGTACATGATGTGCAAAAGTGTACAGTTTAGAGGTTTTCATGTAAAGATCAATGTTTTCCCTGGGTAGGTGGAATAATTATTTTCTGACAAGCTTAAACTCTGAGTCACCACCAAAATACAAAGCTTCACTCCTGGAAGGCAGCTCACACGACAGGATCTCCAGCAGGAGGCTGCTGGTTGCTCCAGGCAGAGCCTGGGTGTGGTGTGTGGCTCCCTACTCTCCCAGCAGATAGAATGTCTTAGCTTGACTCATGCCTTTTCCACTTTATCCTGTGCACTGATAGTTTATTTGAGCAATTTTTGCAAGAATAGCATTCACCATTTTCTCACTTAATGCCTTGGAAATGGCACTTTTTAAACCTTTTTTTTTTTTCTTCTTCTTTTTACTAGTACAAGATGCTGTGCCAAGAAAAATCCAATGCTCATCCAGAAAGGATTAACTGGGTATCATTGCACTATCTGTCAGTTTACTCAGAGAAGAATGGAAATAGTGTCCCTTTGTGTAACACAGTTTAGAGAATATATCACCTTAACTTTTATGTTGAGACTGTTTGTAGCCCAGAGATAAGTCTTTGCAAGAAAATCGATAATAATTCATGCATGCACAACTCACATCAGCTTCCACAGGACATTAGGCTTTGTATTAACATAGCTGAAAATTGGAAAGTTCCTTTTTCAATAGAGTAGAGATAACTACTGCTACGTGTTTTGGTTTTTTTTTTTTCCCCCCACATGTGTGTGTGAGTCCCATCTGAAGAGGCAGAATGTAAAATACAGCTTTGTGTGTGGTGCTTTGTTCCACACAAGCTTTGCATTGCAAGTGTTTCTGAAAGATAGCATCAGAAATTCATGACACATTAGGCTGGCTTCATTAGAGACACCCAGAGACGGAGGCTTCATCTAGGGAATTGTAAATGACCAATTTGTCATTTCTTTACCTGTTGATCAAATGAGGATGAGAAATAAGGGAATTCGTAGGTCTGGGACTGAAAGGGAAGGAATGCCTCTTTGGCACCATAAAATGCCTCTCTAATTAGCTGAGAGATGTCAACAGAACATAGAACTCACGAACAGGAATTCAAGGGATGGTAAATATCATATAAAATGTAGTGTTGGATGAGGGATTACAGATTCCTCCAGCTGTTTTAAAGGTTCCTCTGCTCTGTACCTGATGCCAAGTGTTCACTGTCCTACCAAAGAGTGAAGTGAATTGTATTTGTGCTTAAAAGGATAAAAGATAAAATATGGACTCTTTCGCTGGTTTCTGATGGGTTTAAAATCTGGGCCAGGTTTGTAATGATCTGTGACAGGTCAGTTCTGTAGCTCAGGTTTATTATGCTGAAAATCTGCACTGTGAGGCATATTCCAGCATAAAAGCAGTGCTACAGCTGGAATTGAAACCAAAGCAAAATAAGCTTTCGATCAGTCAATGTTCATGCTTTCCTACTGTAAGATATAAAAATAAATAAACCAATCCATCAAGATTCCCTTTAAGGTACAAAGGCAAATGTAGCTCTTGGTCCCAGGTTTGCTCTCCTTGCCTCTGAGGGCTGCAAGTGGCAATTGTTTGGAGAGACTCAGACTGTGGACCAGGTTTACCATAACCTTTTCTGTCATATCTGCCTGTCAGGCTATGTGAGATGATGGAGTTTACATCATGACAGTTCTTAGGGGAGCTTGAGCTGATGCTCAGGGCTTGTATTCAGCTCATAGTTCTGGAAAAACAAAAGTCTGTATTCCCTGGTTGTGGCCAGGGCTGTGTGCAGACAATGAGTGGTGCTGGTGCATGTGCAAGGAAGAAAACTGTCACTCTCCATCATGTAACCTAAATATGCTCCACATTGCATTGTGCCACTGCAGGATCTCCTCCTTGCTAACCTCCTCTATACCCAGACCATGCCTCTCATTCCTCATAAACTTGGGGGAACCTCATTGGTATTTCTGTTGGGAAAAATAAAGGATGGCTTGGTGAATGCAAGCCAGTCTTAGGGGCCTGGGTTTGTCTTCATTCACAGACTCAAGAGCAAGTGTTTAATTTCTTTGTAGAGGGTTTTAACCTCCTGTTGGATTGATGTTGGATGGGGTTTGTCTATTTTATCAAATAATGAAAAATCAGAACACTGGAATCTGTTGTTGACCTGACCGGCACAACTTATTGCTCTCTCAGTTCTTTTTATTGATGGAAAATATAAATCAGAAAATCTGTTGTCTTACTTGGCATGAACTGACTCATTTGTCATCATTCTCACCAGGGAAAACAGCAACTGAGCTGTCAGAACTGAACTGTTGCAGGCAACCTCTCTAAACTGGGGTTGTTGAGCATATGGGGGAAACCTCTCAAGTAATAATGCCTCTGGGGTTCAGCTGACTGCCAGGCTATGACGCTTCAGAAGTGACTCACAGCATCACAGAATCACAGAAGGGTAGCGGTTGCAAATGACCTCTGGAGACCATTGAGGCCACTCCCCACCCCACCAATGCAGGAAAGGCTCATATCAGAGCCTGTCTCACACTTTGTGTTTGTAGCTGAAGACCTGGTGTCTGATTTGAGGTATCTACAACTCTGAAATTTGGATTCTTAATGGAGATAGATCAAATCCTCCATGAAATCAATCAAACAAACAACAAACCACAACAACAAAACCTAAAACCACCAAAACCCACTCACCCACCCAACCCGAAACTCCCAAATCTAAACCAACCCAACACCATAATCCATGCACTTCATTCATTTGGAAAATCCTGGCTGTGGGTTTTCACTCTGACACAGATTCACAACTCCAGGCTGGGTGGTGAATGGCTGAGAGCAGCCCTGACGAAAAGGACCTGGGGTTATGGGGTGATGAAAAGCTCAACATGAGGCTGCAGTGTGAGTGCAGCCCAGACAGCAACTGTGTGCTGGGCTGCAGCAAGAGCAGTGTGGGCAGCAGGGCAAGGGAGGGGATTCTGCCCCTTTGCTCTGCTCTCCTCAGACCCCAGCTGGAGTCCTGTGTGCAGTTCTGGAGCCCCCAGCACAGGAAGGACATGGAAGTGTTGGAGTGGATCCAGAGGAGGCCACCAAGATGCTCAGAAGGCTGCAGCAGCTCTGCTGTGAGGACAGGCTGAGAGAGTTGGGGCTCTGCAGCCTGGAGAAGAGAAGGCTTCCAGGAGACCTTAGAGTAGCCTTCCAGTATCTGAAGGGGGCTACAGGAAGGCTGGGGAGGGACTACTGGCAAGGTCTTGCAATGACAGGACAAGGGGCAATGGGTTTGAACTGGCAGAGGGGAGATTGAAACTGGATGTTAGGAGGAAGTTGTTTGCAGTGAGGGTGGTGAGACACTGGCACAGGTTGCCCAGGGAGGTTGTGGCTGCTCCCTCCCTGGAGGGGTTCAAGGTCAGGTTGGATGAGGCCTCGAGTGACCTGTACTAGTGGGAGGTGTCCCTGACTATGGCAGGGGCTTGGAACTGGATGATCCTTGAGGTCCTTTCCAACCTTACCATTCCATGATTCTATGATTCACAAGCCGCACAGCTGAAATCAACTGAAAAGAAAATGCTGCTCATGAAATCATATGATCTTTCCATGGAAAAAAAATACATATGATCTAGAGATGATGAGCTCTGTGGTATATTTACACCACTTCTCAGAAACATGCATGTGGGGATATATATTTACTTCAGTAATGATATGCTCCGTAGTGCTCAGAGAAGGAAAAACATGCCAAGAATAATTCAAATAAATATTAAGGCCTTGACATAACTAGTATTGCAATGATGCAGTTTTCTAAGTGCAAAAATTTCCCCAGCTCTTTAGGATGTCATGAAGGAATAATGGATGCAAATGCTGTTGATGACAGTCATTAAAATTCTGCAAATGAAGAATGACTCACCCCTTCGTTAATTCTAGCCCGCTGCATCGAGAACCTGTGAAAGCCTTTGTCAGTGACACTGTTAGCTTTGGAAAATGAGAAGAAGGTTCCTGAGGAGCTTTCGTTTTTTCCTGGGAAACTTTGTCCTTGTATGGTAGCAAGTTTGCTGGCTGCCAAAATGATGAAAGCCATTTAGCCACCTCAGATGTGTGAAATGGCTCCGAAAATAACGGCCGCGTGTGACAGAGAGATGGGGATGTGGCATGAAAGGGTCACTGATGAGCTGATCATTATGATTAAGAAAGGAACATCACCTATGTTCATGTGGGAATTTGGGGCTCCATTGTGCAGACTTCCAAATAAAATGACTCTGGAGGGCTTGTAATACAAATAGGAAAGGCTGACAAAAGATGAGAACTATTTTAGGGATAGGGAATGGAACAAGAGAAGGATTATTGTTAATCTTGAAGCACATTGAAGCCTTGCTTGCAGATCAGGACCATGCAGTGGTGGATGCTCTATCAACAGGGAATCAACAGTCAGACATGGAGTCCGTGGGGTCATCCTTGTGGGAATCCACAAGGTCTGTGTGGACTCGGAAGCAGGGGAAAATGGGAGCTTTGGGAATCTTGCTTTGATGTTGACCTTGGAGCAACATTTCTTTACTGTTTGTAGGATGTTTCTCTGTAGCTGTGGTGGTATAAAGAGACCAGAACTGGGAGGCCAAGTTGGCTGGAAACAGCATCAGGAATAATTTGTCTTTGACAGAGCTAAAGTCCTTCATTTTCATTTAATTGGATAACGTGAGCTACAACCTTGTGATTTGCTAATTTGTTGCACTGGAATATGATTAGAAGATGTTTTGAGACTGGGTGATGAGGAATTTTAATAAGACATTTCTGAGGTGGGGCTGCTCTGACACCAAGGATTTTGTTACAGTATTTTAAGCTCATTGTGACTCTAATGATGTTACAAATGTGGAAGTGAGATAAATATAAATGAATTGCTATTGAACCAATCCAACGAGAAACTTTTTAAGTGTTGTGGGACATATGTAAATGAATATGTAAATGAAATGGTTTGGGTTATAAAAGGACATGTCTGAGGAATGGCTCTTTGGAGGTTCTTTGGATCAGCATCAAGGATGCTGATCATTTGGAGCTTTTACATATGTTAATCATCTTGTTCTTCCAGGCCAAAGAGGCTATGAATATAAAAGTGCTAACAGCCTATTACCAAGTTGTTTGCAAGAGTCCTCATAATAGAAACGTTAACTGTACAGCTGAATTTGTACTTAAATAAACCTGCAGCTTTCTGCAATAAGTGGAGTGTGATTGGTGGGAATCGGAGCTGTCTAAAAAAATCAGTGTAATTAGGGCGCCTTATCTTATCTCAGTTTAGTCTGACAGTCAACAAGAGGTTTGAAAAGGAAACAAGTTGTTTCAGGAGTGATAGATAGGGATGGTAAAAAGAGGAAAGCATGAAGGATCAGAGTGGTGGGTAGGGAGAATGATGTTTGCAATGTTAACTGCGAGCGTCCATCCAAACCAAAAGAAAAGCTTCAATCAGGATACGAGATGAAGAGAGGCCTTGGTTGCTTTGGCTGAGGTTGGGGATAGGACTTTGTGGACTAGTGACATGTAGAAAGAAAATCTGTCACAGCATCATAGATTTGTTTTGGTTGGAAAAGACCTTTAAGGTCATCAAGGCCAAGCATTGACACAGTACCACCATGGCCATTAAACCGTGTTCTGAAGGGCCATGTCTACAAGTTTTCTGAGCACCTCTAAGGGTGGTGACTTCACCACCTCCAGCCTTTTACAGACCCCAATCACTTTTTCAGTAATGAAAAGTTTCCTAATACCTAACCTAAACCTTCCCTGGGGCCACTTGAGGCCATTTCCTCTCATTCTATCACTTATTACTAGGGAGAAAAGACTGACACCCACCTTACTGCAACCTCTTTTCAGGTAGGTATAAACTTTTCTACCAGCAGGAGAAGGTCTCATAACTCTTAGACTCAGGGAATCACATTTCTGGTGATTCTTGGAGCAAGGCTCAACCCCCCCCGTGACTGTGCAGCTCAGTTGCCCTCTGCAGCAGCTCTCCTGACAGCTGCTGGTTCATTTCTGAGTTGTCCCTACATTTGGCTGGCCGCAGGTGGGTACCAGCCTGTTTCTTTGTGAATCCCAGGTCATGTTCGTCTTTAGGAACTTTCAGCAATGCCCCAGCATGTCTGTCATGTGTAGAGCTCTAGTTCTTCACATGGCACATCTCATACAAACAAGGCATGTTTAATCTAGTGCCCTGTGTGGTGATGCTGCCTGCCCATTGCAGTCACCACTGTCAGAGCTCATGAGGTCCCAAACTGCCACATATGCTGTTGGGTGGGGAAGGATTTTGTGACCTTGATGTACATCTCTGGGGCCCTTTGGTCACAGATGCCCGTGACTCCAGAAGCTATCTAGCAAAGCCTAGCTGCATGCCCTATGGTCCTGATGTTTCCTTATACCCAAAAGAAGCTAACTGCTCACCGACTACCTTTTGGTCTCTGGCTCCTTCATCAAGACAAGCAAAGAACAGCAGCAACAACACTCCAGGACTGTGGGGAATACAGACTTGTTTTTTGCAGTTCTAATTCCTAAGGGTGAGGTTTTATTCTTATCACTGTTTATTTTTACATCCCAATGAGGAGGGTTGCTCTGATATGTGTCGGTCATGAGTGATGGGAAGAGAAACTCAAGATCCCACTTGGAAATCACTGAGGCAAGGAGTGATGGTGCTGATATTTCCATACAAAATCTTTCTTTTTTTTCAGGTCTTTTGAGGAGCACTGCTCCCCTGAGCTTGGCTTTTTGAAGTAATAACATCTAATCTAATTTCTGATGTATTTAACTGAAATCTAATTTCCATTTTTGTGTCCTGTAAAGAACAATTGGCTCTGGGGATCCCTGATAAAGCTGTGGGAGGGACCCCCCTGCTTCCATATGCAAGGAACTAATCAATCTGCTGCCAGGAGTTTACACTAATATCTGTGGTGATTTCAGCTCACGTATAATGAAGACAAATCCTGTTCTGGCTAAAGATCAATAATTCAAGGGGGGAAAGAGGGAGCCAGGAACGGGAGATGGAGACTGCAGGAGCACCTGCCAATGAAACGCTTCTTTGAAAACAACAAGCTTTAAAACCAGAATGTAGGACAATTACTGAGAATTACTGAATGTCCTATGGGCATGAAGAAGACCCTGTGAATACAAAATATCCTCTCCCACCCCTTCCAAAATCTAATTCCTTTTAGGAGCTCCTAGGAGAGGTATTTAGAGCCTATTAGAATGGCAGGAAGCCAGCTGTTAATCAGCATGCTAATTCTGGGATGACATCATATGGACCAGTAGAGCTACCTGCATATGTTAAGGGTGAGGGAGTTGACTTGGCAGCCTTGGCCTGATTTCCTCAGCTTGCAGTACCACTAAGCTCTGGCACCTTCTGGGGACTCCTAGGAAGCATTCGGGGAGGAAGGAGCAAAACTTGGATGGGGATGTAGAGGTTTTGTGCTTCATTTGTAGCATCAACTCTTCCTGATGAGGGGAAAAATGTGTTTGCTCACTGATAGTACAGGCAATAGGATGAAGACAGAAAGGTGAGCAGGCCCATGAGACAACCTGACTGCTGTTTGGGGTGTGCTGGTGAGCCTGCCGTGCCAGTTAAGCGATGCATCAGACAAGACGTGCACCTAGGGGTGGACTGCAACATCTCTTGGCTCCTGTGAGGCAAAGATCCTGGTTCCCATAGGCTCATCTCCACTCAGGCACCAAACCACTTCATTACACTTGCCAGGGGTCTAAATATTTCACCATACATCTTATATATTAAAATATTTATTGGACATGGGCTTAGGCTGCTGTCACAACATCTCGAATCAGATCAGAGAGGTAATGTTAACAAGTGTGACAAGGCAGAGACTGACTTGCTCAAGCTGTTGTTTCTCCTCTTTAGAGTGTGAAAGGGTTAAAAAGCTTCCTGACACCCTTCATTTGCTGAGACAGGAGAACTAAGGGTGTATTGATTTCAGCACACACCCCCCACCCTCCTTTTTTGTTTGAGTACTATGAACTCTGTTTTTCACTTGCCCTGCAAAAGTGATTATTCAACATAAATACAGACAGTTTACAGTGTTTACAAGGTAGCTGACATTGCAAGTCTCCTTGTCATGTGCTTCCAGAATATAGGGGTCAGTGTTGCCAACCTTGAGCAAGCAGGAATCATGAGTCAAATGCTTCTAGAAATCACAAGACAGGCTCCAAAACCGCAAAAGGTTTTCTACTGAAAAAAGGAAACACTCCAGAAGCTTCTGGTTATAACTTTTCAAAGTCTGGAACAGCTCACACAATCACATTTCTTTTTCTCCTCAGTGAAAAGGAAGAGACACTTGCATTGTCTTTCTGGGTGGGTTTTGGGTTTCTTTGGGGTTGGTTTTTTTTTCCTTTAGTCTTACCTCATAGCTCTGGAAGCTGGAAGTTTAAGATTAAAAGCAGCCAAGCAGTGAGATGACAGCACCAAGAGCTGGTGCCATTGCATCAACTCAGCTGCATCTTGATTCTCTTTGGGAACCAAAAAGAGAGTTCTGCTTTCCCCTCAGAAACATTTTAGTCTGAAGCTAAAATATTCTGTGCAGTCAAGTGAAAATACAAAGAAATATAGAGAATTTGTGTTGTTTATACTCCCTACTAGCTCACCCTTAAAGCAGAAGGTAGGAGTAAAATGATGTGTCTTTGTGTAAGAGAGGCTTGACAAGCCTGTAAGATAGGATCCCCAGAAACAGAACCATCACCCCGGCAGAGTCAGTACAGGAGACAGACAGGGAGAGAGGCTTCAAAGCTGGACATGCCGGCAAATACACTGCCTCTCCCTGCCTGTACAAGAGAGGAATTCAGTAGAGCTTCGTCTCTGGGGACTTCAGTGGAAACAAAGGCTTGTCAAGGCATGATATGGCTTTGCTGGATCTATTCTTTTCTGTAGCTTCACAGAGACACTGTTGGAGGCATTCAGGAGCTTGAACTCTGGGTCTTTTGGGCACATTAATCCTCGAGTGGCTAGTCAGCTGCTCAGGGATTAACATCCAGGAGCGAGTTCATGCCTTGCTCTCTGTAAAGGAGCAAATGTGATTTCTTTCAGGTGTGGCATGGGCAGTTTGGAAGAAATGGAAAAGAGACTGTGGAACTTGCCCACACCTCCCCAGACTCCCTTCAGAATATTTCTGGGATGTTTTCCAGCTATGTATAAAATACATTTTATTAGAGATTAAGCCAGGCTAACAAGTTTCATATCTTGATCTCCTCAGTCTCTCTGCTTCTCTGCTGTGACTGCCCTTGGGGAATCGTTCTCTGTTGATATCTCCCAAACCCTCTTGGATGAGTGTTCAGGGTCTGACACAGCAACAGATTTCTACAGCATCGCCTCTCAGCCACCACCAGATGAGAAAGCACCTTCCTTGGAAAGCTGCAGGGCAGAGAAGACACAAAGTCATGTTTCTCCATCAGAGTATGACCTCACAGCAGAAAAGGCTGATGGAAGAGGCAGTGCCTGAGTGAGAGAGAGCCTTGATAGCCTTCTGCCCTTCCTCCTAGCCGAGGTCAGACTGAGCATGCTGGTGAGCATTCCTGGGAAACAATCTTCCTCTGCCCCTGCTGTAACAGTTTGTAGCTGCAAAGAACATCACGTTCCCAGGATTGGCAATCCAGGAGCTTTAGTCAGTGCTAAATTTGCTTTAATAATAATTCTCAATGAATCAGGTGGGAAATATTTCACAAACTTAAAACACCAAAGAACCTGTGGGATTCTCTTAATGGAAACCCATGAAAGTGAGCTTGCCAATGTGTGCTGAGGGGGGACTGGGAAAGAGCAGCAGTTTTATAGCATTGCAGAGCTGTGGCTTTGTAGTGGAGGGAAACATTACAGTGTTCATGAGCAAAGTCCTGTTCATTTTCTTTTTCTCCACTTTGATGCCACAATCTTTTTTCACCAACTGAAGGAGGAACTCGAGGCCAGCCACACATCTGCCCCTGCTGAATGGTAAGATGATGTATGCAAAATGGGAGGTAGTGGAGACCCAGTGGACTTGCATGGGATGCAGAGACACAGCAAAGGCACATATGTTGCAGCTCCAACTATGTCATTTTACTGCTATATGTAAAACACCATCTGTGGTGCAGAGACCTCTGCTACAAGGGAGATGCACATTCAACCCAGAAAATTGTCAACTGAAGTGCTATAAAGTTTTCTGTAAGTGTCTTCATCACTCATAGCTTGAGAAACACACCTAGTACCATGGAACATTGTAGCAAGAACTAATGTAGATGTGCTAAGCCAAAACCAACACTGGCTGGTAAATGGCTGCAGCTTGGCTGCCTGCAGTAGCAGAAGCAAGTCCAAGCTCTAAAAACCTCACAGATGAAAGGGATGTAACTCCACTGAATTTAGTTGTGCCTCAGCACAACACCAACAAGAAATTGCAGCGAGGAGGCTGGTGTAACTTTACATGTGATTTTACAGTCTTGTGCTTAAAAACAAAAAAGGGAGAAAAGAAGGCCAGGAGTGCTAGCCTTGTGCCTTCCTCTAGCAGGGCTGTGTGCTTCTGCGAGGTCATATGGAGTTAGTCCCTTTAACTTCACCTTCACGGCTTTCTCTGGACAACAGCAGCTCGAAGGCACAAGCTGTCTGCCACACACAGGGACCGGCAACTCGGAGGACATTAACAAGCTATTACTGTGAAAGTTTGGCTTGCAAGGAGAAAGGTAAATAGCTGTGCTTTCCTGAGACGTGCGATACCACTTACGGCCACGAAGTGACCCGATGCAATGTCAGCCAGCTTAGGAACTGCTCAGGTAGGAAATGGACACCACACACACACACTGCCGCAGCCCTGCAGTCAGACTCGGTGTGCGCAGAAGAAATCAGTGTCGCTTTTTGCTCCTCAGACTCGGAGTGCTCATTAAAATGATTTCCTAATGGAGCAAGAAGGAAGCAAAAACCAATAACGATCCATTCCCTTCAGGTCCCTGTAAGAGCGGCTGGAAAAGAGCAGCTCTTCCCATCGCATGCCTCACGTGTGTGGTGCTGGACTCTCCCACTCTGCATCTCTCCCCTTTCCCAAGGCCTGGCAGCTGGGAGCTGGCAGCAAGGAGCGGTGCCATCGGCAGCAGGAGGGCTCATGCCAAGTAAGTGGCTCATTAGCGGCTGCGGCAGCGGGGAGCTCGCTGCTTAGTTGCTTTGCTCTTGCCTCTAGATCGGGCTTGCTGTTGAGCGTGGTGCTCGTAAAGCTGTGGGAAGTTTTGAGACGTTTGCCTCTCACCAGCAGGCAGCAGCTCATTCATCACACTGTGGATAGCTCTGGGGTGGTGGTGCAATCACAGCCAGGGAAAAAGGAAAAGGCCAAGCAATGTGGGGAGCTGGCAGGCAGCTTGCGCCTACGTGGGGAGTGTAATGGTAGAGCAGAGAGGGAAAGAGGAGGGAAGATGCTCTTTTCCCTTCCAGTAGTAGCACCTGTGCTTGTGCAATTGGTAAAAATGAGGAAAAGACAGAGGGGCCACGACAGAGTTCAGAGGGAACAGGAGGAGTAATACAGAGTTTCATCCTTCTTGTGTAGGGACACTTGCAGTGTGAATTAGTGCTCGAAGGAACTACAAAGACCAAGGTAATTAGGGCTTTGACTCTAGCTGTTTGGGAGGTCTCTAACCATGAAAGTCCTCCACGGCTAACGGAGGAATAGATGTGCATTAGATCTTGTAAAAATCACATGAGTACCTTGATGGAGGAAGCCCAAGGCACAAAACTAGAGGAGCTTAGTTAGAAGGGTGTTAAGAGCCCCATAAATGCAGGAGTGCGGACATAGAGATGAAGGACAGGGCAGACAGAACTCATGGTGACAGAGTCTGTTTACAAATGAGTTACACCATGGTTGCTCAGTGATTGTTCAAGTGCTCATTGCTCCTCCTGTCTCAGTTCTGGATTAATTCCTGTGCTGCACCTCTGTACCTGGACCTCCTTCTCCACCAACGGCTGAAGCCTGTACTCACATTAAGCAAGAAGACTGTATTTGCTGGGGTGCTGCAGGTTAAAGACAAGCATTTCTGCAGAAATCCACAGCCCCTTTGCCTCCCTGAAGTGCACAAATGCTGACCTTTGCTGGGAAAGCTGCTGCAAATTCATCATTATTAAAATCCACAGACGGATGACCCTGAGCTTGCAGCCTCTTCCATTTTCTCCACTGTGGGCTTCCTGTCTTCTCTCTCCTCGTTTCTATTGCAGTCTCCAAAGGACAGGGACTGCACTTTCTCATCTCTCAGTAGCATGGAGTGAACCAGCAGAGCCAAGCCTATAACCAAATTGCAGTCATCTTCCCTAGCTGGAACTAGGTTCCATTTGTTCCTGTGGAAGCCAGAGTACTGCAGGGCCTGGGGGCTAGCAGGGTGAGAAATATTCCTCTGTGCTAACTTGCCAAGGCCAGGAACAGCTCCCAGCACACCCAAATTCACGCTCTCATTTGTTATGGTGTATTAAGATAGCAACTAGAGACGCTGTTCCTGATCAGAGTACACAAAGCATTCACAGTTCCGCCCACGAAAAATTGACAATGAATGCATGATGAAAAGGGAAGAGTTGTTCCTCCATTTGACACAGGAGCAGCTGAAGTCCTGAATACTGCAAAGAAAGCTGGAGGCAGAATCAGGGTTAAACTCACTTCTTTCAAGCTCTGGCACAGGCAACTTTTCTACAACACTCTTTTTCCCAAGCATGTGATATGAGGACAGTTATGAGACAAAATATGCCATTCTTAATCTTTCCCATTGCATTTTTCCTCTGCCTGCCACCACAGTCATCAGGGAAGAAAGGCCATTTTGCGCAATGAATATACCCAGAAGGTAACTTAGGCTGAAATCAAGATGTTTTTGTCTGTCTGCACTGGAATACAGAGTAACTCAAACTTCTTTCCTTGCTCCTCACCTAGTGGAGCCAGCTGCTGCCATTCGAACTGGAAACGTAGGATGGTGACAATGTGGAAACCCTCCTGCCATCTGCTCCACCTTGGTTCAATGTAAACCACAGTAGGGTTAACTCAGGCCATAAACCATCAAACTGTCAGTACATTCTTCTCCTGAAGGGCAATCTGGCACAGAGGCTGAAGCCACTCCTTGATGATTGCCTTATTTTATGTGACCAAGCTATTTTTCCCCCCCTTCCCTTGTATATTTTGCAATCCAGTTATAGTTTGCAACCCCATTCTCACAAGCTTTAACCTGAAGCTAAAAATGAGCATGAATTAATGCTCATGTATAGCCCTTCACTCAGTGCTAGGAGAATACTCAGCAGCCTGATCTCCCCTCAGTGTGGGATTTAGTGCAGTTTTGCCCAGATTTTTTTTTTTTTTTTTTTTTTTTTTGAGTTTTGAAGGCAGTGTTTTGGTGACTGTCACAGTAATATTCCACACTTTATGAATACTTCAGTTTGAGTGATGGAAAGTACAACTTGTGCACACAGTCTGAGAGGGAGACATATGCCAGTCCTAGCTTTTTGTTCCCCCTGTGCTTGTTGACTCCTCACTGGTCACTACTCTGAGTAAATGCCATGCATGGAAGCACAGAAGATTAAAGCTGCCTTTAATGCTTCTATAGCATGCACCTAGGAAAGTCATGAAAGACAGAGTCCCTCGGCACCATCTCTAATTCATGTGTTTGTGACTTTAATCCTTAACTTGATGGTGTTTTAATTGACAGAATGTAAATGCCTTCTTGTGGTAATCCTTCTGGTGTGTGGAGATGTGGACAGATGCTCTCAGTTCACAGACAGCAAGTGGGGATACAGAGGAGGGGCTGGCACTGCAGAAGTATTTGCACAAATATTTCCTGCTTATTTTCATGCTCCTCACCTCACACTGTCCCCTGAAGTTCACCAAGATCCTGCCTCTGTCTCTCCACAATTGCTGTAAGAGAGATGCCTTTTTTTTTTTTCTCCTCTGGGCCTTTCCAACTACTCCCAACAAGGCTTTCAAGTGTGGTAAATATAGCAAAAAAACCCAACAACTGAATGTATTTGTGACAAAAGGAGGAAGCCATATCTGAGTTTTCACTGAAGAATGAACTCTCTTTTCCAGCAGAAAATGATTCCCTGCATTTCTTTTCCATTGGGATGAGAATACCTGCCCCTACAGCTATATATTGCAGGAGGATGCTCAGTTAAGAGAAGGACAGGCAAGACAGAGCCCTGGAGCTGTGAAGGGGAAGGCAGCCTCCCTCTAGCCTCCCTCCAGCTCTGTGTACAGACATATCCTCTGGTACTTTGGAGTCAGATTAACTTGGTGAGCCACCAGTGCTGTCAGTGCTTGTGAAACCAGTGGAGATCTTATAAGGAAAGGAGATCAGGAGATGTGTGGAACTTAGTGTGTCAGCCCTTGTTGTGCTCCTGGACCGGCTGAACCAGCAACCAGAGACATGCTTGAAAATGGAATAAGCTTTAAGAAACCACTAAAAAAAAAAAAAAAAAGAAGTTAGGCAGGCTTTCCAAGGCTGCAGCAAGAGCAGTGTTCAGATTACTTTCAAAGTTTCTCTCATTTGGGGTAGCTTGGTCTTCCCAGTTTGTGTAAGCACATTTTCTTCTAAACCCAGTTTTTCCATTTTGGACTTGCCCATAATAACTGAAATTCTGGCTGGTTTAGTTACTTGTCATACCAAAAGGTCCCTCGCTGAGTACAATCTGAGTTTTGGTACAGAGAGAAATGAAGAGCATCTAGGAAAGAATTTAATCTAGCGATAGAGGGGCTAATGGGTTTATAGTTAAATATCTTAGCATTTACCAGTTTGGGGGGGGGGATAGGAATAGTATTTCCATGACGTTCAGACAGTTACACTGTGATATGTCTATTACAGCTATTCTGCCCAGTCTCTTTTTTTCATCCCAGTCAGATGCTGCCCTCATTCCCTGCAGTGGGGAAGGCAGAACAAAGCCAGGCACACTCCAAAACAACCGGTTTCCTCTCAGCATGGCTGTGCCTGCTACACATGGCTGGATTTCACAAATTGCCTTGAACTGTTGGCTTTTTTTTCCCAGGCAGTTGCAGTGTCTGTGGCACTGCACCAAAAGATGGGGGCTCAGGCAGCGAGGGGCAGAGGGGCTGCACACCGAGGATGGGCTGTGATGCCCTGCTTTGGCTGCAGCCTCTGCTCCAACCTCCCAGAGCTCACATGCTCAGTGATAGAGAAGGACAACTACAACTTGCATGTCCTTTCTCTTTATTTCTGCTTGATTTACTTGCCCTAGATTTAAAACTTTGACTACTTCTCAAGTTGCTGCTGAAAAACAAGTTCCATATGTATTACCCTTCATCTGCATCAGACACAGAATAAAATAGAAACTTCTCTGTCCTAAGCTGTGTCATTTGAATTAACTTGCAGAGTGCCTGGCTGGAAATGCAGGGTTTGTGCAGGTCCCTTCTCTTTTTCTCTCTCTGAAACACCATTTTAACTCTGAGATGCTGCTGAGTACCAATGAATACAGGACTCCAGTACTATCACATCTCTTTTCAGGGATCTGTGGGAGCCAATCAACTGAAAATCCTTCAGTATGTTGTAAAAGAAAGACCTGAACTTCCAAGCATGAAACTTCATGAAGAGTGAAAGTCAAACAAGCTCCAGCAAGGATGTATTTCCTCTAATATAATCACTCAGGCATCAGAGGGTTTGCCAGTTATTTCTTTAGCTGCCTTCAGCCAAGCTCTATGCCTTTCTTTATCTTTAAATATTCCATTGCTGTGTGCATCCCAGCATCCTGCATGCTGCTGGGCTGAAGGACCATTCTGGAGTCTGCATGACATCCTCAGGTGTGCCCTCTCCAGTTTTCTCAGAGGAATATTTTCTCATGATAGCTGGTGAGTGATGTTTGTGTTTTCTAGCCCCCTGCAGCCTCTCACACCTGGAGCTCAGTGTCTCCCTGTGCTTGCTGGATTAGTGATGTCAGAGAATATAATGACACATTGACCTCAGAAGGATAGGATGAGAGGAAATGGCCTCAGGTTGCAGCAGGGGAGATTTAGATTGGATATTAGAAAATCTGGCATTGGAACAGGCTGCCCAGGGAAGTGGTG
The DNA here is from genome assembly GCA_013399775.1 of Semnornis frantzii. Lineage (NCBI taxonomy): Eukaryota > Metazoa > Chordata > Aves > Piciformes > Ramphastidae > Semnornis > Semnornis frantzii. The sequence continues at coordinate 77,883 of VWYK01107768.1, forward strand.
GGGTCACTCTCCCTGGAAGTGTTCAGAAAACCATGCAGGTAGGGCACTTGGGCACATGGTTTAGTGGGCATGGTGATGTTGGTTAGACAGTTGGATTTAATGATCTTAGAGGTCTTTTAAACCCAAGCGATTCTATTCTATCCTATTTTATGAGGGATGCAGCAGTAGAATGGCAGTGGATTGATGGAGTAGTGACTCATGAATGCCTCTGATGGGTGGGCTCTACCTGGTGCAAGATGGATGCGTCTGTCCCTACCTTCTGCTTGTGCAAACAGAACCAGGACCTTTATACAACGCAGCATTCTGTCTGCCTCATTAATGTTGTCTGCTGCCCTGCCTACAGATTGTCACTCTCAGCACAAACACAGGCAGTTTTGACAGAAAAGCATAATTTCTGTTTAGATACACTCAGCAAGTCTCTGGGAGCCTGATATTTACCACTCTCATGAGGTTCAGAGCTGTCCATAATCAGACCGATGACCGAACCATCAGTCTCATGGTATAAAATCTACTTAAACATAACTCAGGTCTCATCTGTGTCTGCTCTAGGGAGATTTCCTTAAAGAGCAATTGGAGAGACCCCCTGCTTCTTTTCCAATTGTCAGACAGCAGGAATCTGAGCAGTCAAGTGACATTAACAGCACTGGTTAGAGACAGATCAGGTGCAGGATAACTTACAGTGGTGGAAATTTCACACCTCTGAAACTCACAGAATCACAGAATATTAGAGATTGGAAGGAACCTCCAGAGACCATCGAGTCCAATCCCCCTGCCAAAGCAGGATCCCCTAGGGTAGTCCACACATGAATGCATCCAGGTGGATTTTGAAGGTCTCCAGAGAAGGAGACTCCATAACCTCTCTGGGCAGCCTGTTCCAGTGCTCCATCACTGTACCTTCTGTAAAGAAGTTTCTCCTTGTGTTGAGGTGAAACCTTCTATGTTTGAGTTGCCTTGACTTGTTCAATTCCAGCCTTCCATGCAGCACTCTTCTGCAAGGTCACTCTTAGCATGTAACAACCTTAGTTATTTTTCAGTTTATAATCCTCATGATGCATTTCCTACATACCTACATCTCCTAAACCCATCTGCCATTCTGATCCCAAGCCACTCCCAGTCAAAGACTGACAAAGGAGTAGGAGAGATGTCTCTTTTGGCAAGCAGAGCTGGACTCATGAGGACATGCTGACTTTGATAAGCTCTGAATGCAGGAAATAACATGCTCTTCTTCCCAACATGTACTCTTTGAAACAAGCATTTCCTCTCTGAATTATGAGTCTTCTGCTGCTGACCTTGTGGCAGTCCAAGCAGCTTTGCTTTCCTGAACAATTCTGGGCCACAGCCATGCAAGGCACAAAGTCCGGACTGGACTTGTTTGTATTGGGAAGTTCACCAGCTACACTGAACCTAATCAGAGCTCTACAAGAAAGATTTCGGTTGGTATCTTGAATTCTTCAGTCAACAAAGCAACATATTTCACATTCAAGTCAAGCAGAAATATTTCATTCAAGCCTAGGAGACCTTCTGCTTCCCCTGCAGTTATTCAAAGATGCATTATGCAGGCTTATTACATCATATTTCTACATTTTTCCTCTTGGAGTTACACTTTTTGACTGCTTTGCCATTTCTGAAAACGTTTGCCAACCTCTGTTCCCATTCACCAGCCATGTTTGCATTCAGCAAAGCTGAGGGCAGGCAGGCACTGTGAGGAGAAGTCTGATGGACAAGTTGTGAGAGCAGTAGTTCAATATCTGGTTTGACCCCACATACGCTGCTCTGCTCTCCAGTTTACTGTTCACATATTAATAGGAAAGGGAAACTGGAAGGAAATGCCATGGAAGCTGCAGTGTGTCCTAGTTGCAACGGAAAGCTCCCTGTCTGATACCCTGAAAGGTGACTGTAATATATGAAGAGTGATTTAGTTTCTTGATGTTTATTGGACCAAGTACTGCTGACTATAAACCCTCACTGATCAGGGACTTTACAGCATGGGTTTATTTGTACTGTTTCGGGAGCCTTCGATGACTTTTGCATTTTCATTTCATAATGATAAATTACCTGAAATCATTCCTCTCAGAACAGATTCCTCCAGCTTTGGCTCCTGCTAGGATGTTTCATTTTGTGTTGAAAATTGCAATAGAAATTTTCCTTGAGCCGTTGATATGTCAGAATAGAGTTTATTATCACTCACAGTCCCAGTGCATTGGAGCTGTGTGAAGGGTTTTGTAAATAATATGACACAGGGAGGAACTCATTCGATGCTGTGATAGGTGGTGAATATTCCCAGCCAGGCAGGCAGGGTGAAATGAAGTAGCAAGAAGTGTGACCTTTTCTAGTAAGAGCCTTCCTCACTCTGTAACATATATTGCTGATTAATTAGAAATTTTAGTGGAAGAAACAGGATTTCAGTGGCTGGTAAAGGTACAATGTTTTATCTTATCTACATATTACTACAACTCTTGTTTGTAGACATTTGCAATGAACTAAAGGTGGAGTCTTCTTCCCTGGAGACTTTCAAGGTCAGGCTTGATACGGCTCTGAGCAGCCAGATGGTCCCTGTTTACTGCAAGGTGATTGAACTAAATGACCTTCAGAGGTCTCTTCCAACAGTGAATGCCATGATTCTGTTCTGTTCTATTCTATTCCATTCCATTCCATTCCATTCCATTCCATTCCATTCCATTCCATTCTATTCTATTCTATTCTATTCTATTCTATTCTATTCTATTCTATTCTATTCTATTCTATTCTATTCTATTCTATTCTATTCTATGAGAGTTGGGGCTCTTCAGCCTGGAGAGAAGAAGGCTTCCAAGAGACCTTATAGTAGCCTTCCAGTATCTGAAGGGGGCCTACAGGAAGGCTGGGGAGGGACTATTTACAAGGTCTTGCAATGACAGGACAAGGGGCAATGGGTTTGAAGTGGCAGAGGGGAGA
>VWYK01107768.1:80848-104444 GCA_013399775.1 Semnornis frantzii
TATTCTATTCTATTCTATTCTATTCTATTCTATTCTATTCTATTCTATTCTATTCTATTCTATTCTATTCTATTCTATTCTATTCTATTCCATTCTATGATTCTGTGGCTTTTGTATGAGGTCTTTTAAATTGTTTCAGGTCCTTCTACAAGTGCATTTTTTGGAGAGTGTATAAAAATTGCTGTTTAGCACATTTCAAATCAGGGCATTGATCAGTTGTTACCTCAGTCCACAACCAAAGGCAACATCATCTCTTCGATCACTTTGGTGGACTAGAGAGTTGACCTGCTCTGGATGCCAGTTTTCCTCTGTATATATTAAGAACTTTTATTAAATATCAGCATACTTATAGTTAGGAAACTCACAGTTAATTTAAATGTGCTTTCCATCATGGGTGTCTTGAATCTGGTGGTCGCTCCAAACCCCCCTCTTGCAATAATCCTCATGAGGGCTACTCTGTGCTTTACAGAATGGAAAATGAGAGGTGCTGACAGTGCCTTCTCTGTAGCTAACAGATTTGAATGAACATTGAAAAGCAAGTCTGTATTGTCCTAAACCTCGTACTCAGCTCTCATTAAAACCAGGCTAAATCCATTTGTCATTTAGCTTTCAGGTGTATGTAGCAGAAGGCAATTAATTTTAAAACATCCCTGGTTTGCCCAAGTGTCATTATCTTGGTGTCTAATCATAGTTCTTAATTTACATATGAGGAAATTGACACATGAAGAGGTAAATTTTCTCATTATCAAATGAATATCTAAGTTAGGCTGTAGCTATTGATTGCCAGTTTTAACCTTGAGGTGTCAAGTGTCAAGTTTCTCCTCTGTGCAAGCGTGTGCAGGACCAGGGATTAGCAACCCCTGCTCACAGAGGGGCTGCCAGGCTGCTGAGCTCTTCAGATCCACATTGCTGGATCTATGGGGGAGAAGGTTTCTGCTTGGAGCTGTTTCTAAGTTGTTTATTTCAGGTCTTGTGTGCTCCCTATTTGTGGTGTGTATCTTTCAGGCCATTCCTCTTGGGCAGTTATCTGTTCCAATTATTTTTAAAGAAATTTTGTGCACAGCTCAGTTCTCTATCATTTCCTCTGCTCAGGGGTCTCTTGACAGTTCCTAGTGGTTTCAGCATTAGTTTATATGCAGATAGAGTAGAGATTTAGTGTTCTTTCCCTAGGTTTTTGGCTGATTTTTTCTGTCAGTGTATTTGTCATAGCCCAAGTGGTGTTTCCAACTGGATGCTGCTAATCGTTTACTATTCAGCACAGCTAAGAATGAGATTTTATTTTTAGGCTCTGTCACTCTGTGTCTTTCCATTTTAAGATAAATCCATCTCTGATGCCTCCTGTTCCTGAGCTACAAAATCTGGGTTTCAGCTTCAAACTGTTACTTCATTCATGTATTAACTTAGTTGTTAAGATCTCTTGCTTTATTTATCAGACATTTCCAGAAGTTGTTTTTATTTCACTGAGCCCCAGCAGAACCTCTGGCACATGCTGGCTTGCATTGCAAGAGGACTGTTGGTTGTTGACTGCATTACTTTGCTGCTACATATAACCTTTATCTAGATCAAGGATGCTGATCTTAGTGCACTCAACAGGACCAGTTTATGTCAGGGAAACTGAGGCATAAAGTACTGCAGTGTGTGAACAACCTTAATGTTGAGAGGGAAGGGATGGGAGGAAGCAATCTGTTACTTCCATCTTTCTACCAGCCTAAAATCTCCCCAGCAGAAGTTGTCTCTCCTATCTTCCTTTCCATCCAAATGCTTCTCAGGAGGGTAAGCAAAAGGCTGGAGAGTTTCAAAATAAACAAATCTTATCTTTTTTTAGACGTTTTAATTTTTTTTTTCCCTCTCCAGACCTCAGTTGTGGAAATTATTAAAGATTTAATAATGTAGCACCATGCATTTTTGGACTGATTTTTTCCCCTTGCGACGCTGCAGGCAAGACTTAGACAAAGCAGCAGTGAAGACTAATAAAGCAAGAGAGAAGTGGACCACATCAGCCACAGTGATGGAAAACTGTGAGGGAAGTTTGATTTCTTGAGTGTCCCAGATGAAGGCTGCAGAAGAGGTCAGACAGGTGGAGTCTGGCAGAGGAAAAAGAGAGCTCTTGGAGCCAAGCAATAACGAATGGTTCACAGAAAGCTTTGTAAATATTTGCAAGTTTGGCCTTAGCTTCAGATTTATTGAAGAGCCCAGATCACTCAGGCTGCACCTGATTGTGCTGTGGGCAGCTCTATACAGCTTTTCGTGGTGTGCTGAAGCTTGTTCTGCTACTTGTAATAGCTTTTCTAACATGACTGAAAAGCTTTTCTCCTTGTTGCCATTCTCTTTTTGTATTTTATTTTTATTGTATTTCATGGAGGGGGAACTATCCTTATCTTGTACCATTCTAATGTTGTCATGGGAAACTGGTTTCAAAAAGGCAATTTCTCTCCCTCTCTTTCCCTCTTCCCTGCAGATGCAAGTGTATCTACACAGCCTGTGCCCTCCTCTTTGCACCTGTAGCTCTGCCAGGAGAGCAAATCAATTAAAGGCAGTGAAGGCTACCCGTATCTGCCCAGCAGTTGTGAAGGAAACAAAATGATCCCATCTGAAGCATACAGAAGGTTAGTTGTTTGTTTGGCTGTTTCTGTGTTCTGCTGAGAAATTGTAGGGCTTAATGTAGTTGTCGCAAATATTTAGGAGCTGAGACCCTTTATGGTCCCCAGTGTTTCTCAGGGGTCAAATTTCTAAATGAAAATAGTTTATAGATGACACTTTTCCTTCAGCAGGCGACTTAACTGCAGCCTCCTGAGCTACAGGTTGTCCAATTGCCAGCTTGGGAACCGTCAGGACGGAGAGTAAAGAACTGATCTGGGTGCCATAAGACACAGTTCTCTTTTTAGATTCCCCATTGCTGATTTGGGACAAGTCACTCCACCTCTCTGTACCTCAGCCTCCCTATCTTCTCTCTCCAACAGCTACAGCCAGGAGGCAACTGATCCAAACGAGTGGGAGCTGTGATCGTTATTGCTGCTGCTCAGACACTGCGCTTCCTCTGTGCATTTGTTGTCAGATTTATTCCTGGTGGCTGTGTTGTTTCAAATTCCACACTTTGAGCCTTTTGTCTTGTGCTCTGCAGTCTGGTAGAAATTTCCCTTCAGACAGTTATTCTGTGGGCTCTCATTTAAAATCTAACCCAAGTTCTTTTATACTTTTTCCCCACCCTGTCTAATCTCCTTTTATTCTTGCTTTATGTGCTTATCCATGTGCTCTGTGAGTGGCTTGTTTTCCTCTTTGGCACTGTGCTTTGACTTTTGTGAAAGGCACTATATTAAATCTCTAATAAAGTGTGTGTGAGCTATTCATGTCATGCTCTGCACTAGGGAGCACAGTCCATTATGCAAACGGTCAGTGCAGGCTTCCTATGAACTACATATACCCAGAGGGCACTGTCTTTATATTGCCATCAGCCAGCAGAAGCCAGGTGAGAGGAACAAGGAGGGTATCAAAAAGAAGATGTTTTCTATCAGCTTCTTGCAATTTGTTCCTTTCAATGAGAAAAAAACTTCCTCAGGAGACAAAGTTGTGGTTTCCTATTTCCAGGTTAATACTGGCCCTGATGGTTGAAATTCAGTGAAGCTCCTTTTCACCAAGATTTAAGAAGTTATCACAGAATCACAAACTGATAGGGGTTGGAAGGGGTATCTGGACATCATCCAGAACATCCCCCCCCTGCCAGAGCAGCATCAGCTAGAGCAGGCTGCACTGCACAGGACAGCATCCAGGTGGGTTTGGGAACGACTCCAGAGATGGACACTCCACCTCATCTCTGCACAGCCTGTTCCAGTGCTCTACCACCTTCAAAATAAGAAGTTCCTCCTCATGTTTAGATGCAACTTCCTATCTTCAGGTTTCTGCCTCTTGTCTCCTATCCTGTCACTGGGCAGCACTGAAAAAAGGCTGAGTCCGTCCCCCTGGTACTCACCCAGTAAGTATTTATAAGCACTGTTAAGATCCCCCCTTAGTCTTTTCTGACTCAAAAGCCCCAAGTCTTTCATCCTTTCTTCATAAGACAGGTGCTGTAGTCCCCTAATCACCTTTGTAGCCCTTCTCTGTACTCTCTCAAGCAGTTTCCTTTCCTTCTTGAACAGGGGAACCCAGAACTGCACACAACACTCCAGACAAGGCCTCGCCAGGGCAGAAGAGAGGAGGAGGAAAACGCTGCTTGACCTGCTGGCCACACTCCTCTTGATGGACCCCAGAATGTCATTGGCCTTCTGGTTCATAAAGGCACACAGCAGAAAGTGTCTCAGCTTCATTAGCTAGGAAGGCAACCAGTGTCGTGTGGACTTAAGCAGGGTTTCAATGTCTGCAAGGGCAGACTGTGTCCTTGATTCCCATGCTGTGGTCATCCAAGCTGTACGGTGGAGAGCAAGGTCAGAGAAGCCCACTGGTGTTTTCATCCTCCTCCAGCAGCCAGGTAGTCTTGACCTGCTCCTGCTGCTGCAACAGAGGGGTGCAAGTACTGCACAGGCCTGCTTTCAGTTATTCTTCAACAAACACTGCCAAAGGTGTGCTGAGATTTCTGATGCACAATCCTTAACAGCCACAGTGGCTTCCAAACCAGCTCATCCAGACAGAGAAAAGAGGCACATCACGGGACCTGGGGAACTGCTCAAATCAGCTCACGTTTAGTGGGATGCACACCCACAATGAATCCTTCAGCAATGACCCATGATTAGACACAGAAGAGATTGTCCACCAACGAGTTCCAAATAATGGACGCATTTGAGAAAATGACAATCTGCTGGCAGACAGTTTGCAAACAGAACAAGAGATAAAATTCGTCAGCTAAATGATTCATTATGGCTTCCTATGACTTTTTTTCATGGCGAAAACAAACGGTGCAGAGCTCCACTAGGCAGTTTCTGAGCTCTGCAATTTCTTTCTGTGATTGTCATGCATATAATATCTTATTAGATTTGATATTAATGGCAGCGTGGTGCTCTGGTATTGAAAATCCATATGGCCTGTATAATATTTACAGTATGACAAAGTAATAAGTCGGAGCGACAGCCTGCTGTTGAGCACCTCCAGCACTGTGCTCCTAGCCAAGGCGGACATGCACTGGGTTGTTTGTTGGGATGTGGAGGAGTCTGGCTTTTAATTAGTTGGATTTGTGGCTTACAGTGGGGGAGCTGTGAAGGGTGGGTGTTGCTCTGCATATGTTATTGTGGCGTGAAGACTGATAGCAGAGGAATAGCTCAAGTGCAGCTCAAAGGCTGCAGTTGTGGTTTTGGCCTCGCTGCTTGCTGGCAGAGTAGATGGGGGAACACCATGAAACCACCCTGATCTTTCTGCCTATGGCAGGGGGTTGGGCTAGATGATCTTTGAGGCCCCTCCCAACCCAAACCATTCCATGATTCTATGATTCTGTGATTTTGTGATTCTATGATTCTGTGATTTTGTGATTCTATTATTCCATGATTCTGTGATTCTGTGATTCTATGATTCTGTGATTTTGTGATTCTATGATTCCATGATTCTTTGATTCCATGATTCTGCGATTCTATGATTCCATGATTCTATGATTCTATGATTCCATGATTCTATGATTCCACGATTCCATTATTCTATGATTCTATGATACATGATTCCGTGATTCTGTGATTCCATGATTCTGTGATTCTATGATTCCATGATTCTGCGATTCTATGATTCCATGATTCTATGATTCTATGATTCCATGATTCTATGATTCCACGATTCCATTATTCTATGATTCTATGATACATGATTCCGTGATTCTGTGATTCCATNCTGGGCAACCTGTGCCAGTGCCTCACCACCCTCACTGGAAAGAACTTCCTACTAACATCCAGTCTGAATCCCCCCTCTGCCAGTTCAAACCCATTCCCCTTGTTCTGTCATTGCAAGACCTTGTGAATAGTCCCTCCCCAGCCTTCCTGTAGTCCCCTTCAGATACTGGAAGGCTACTATAAGGTCTCTGGAATCATTCCAAATCCACCTGGACACCATCCTGGGCAGTGTGATCTAGGTGAACCTGCCGTGGCAGGGGGGTTAGATTAGATGATCTGCAGAGGTCCTTTCCAGTCCCTGCCATTCTGTGATTCAGTGCAGTTCTGTGAGTTGCCCCATTTGGTGGAAATGTGCTTGGGAAAGGAAGCAGTCTGTCCTTCTGCACTGCACTGGAGGTGGGAACATCCCTCAGTAGCTGAAGTGATTTCAGGAAAAGAGCATTGGAAAGTGCTCAGGAACTACTGAGACCAACCAGGAGTGAGAGCAGAGAGGTAGGAGTGAAGCAGGCGAGGTACAGATGGTTGTCAGTGGCACCCTGGTAATACACCTGCCAAGCAAGAGACAGAGTGTAACCTTTATGCTGTCAAGAATGGGGATAAGGTGAGGGTGCCAGAAAGAGGTTGAGCAATGGTCTACATCTGAGAAAGGGAAAACCAACCCAAACCCTGAGATTTATATACAGCTTGGTCTGGCTGTGTGTGTCCTGGGAGGGAGAGAAAAGGGGGAGGTCAAGGATGACTGACAGGGACTGAACCTGAGCAATGGGAAGGAAATTGCTGTGTGAATAGGAGGCAGAGACTGGCTGCAGAGACAGTCCCGGGGGAAAGGTCAGGAGTAGAGAGCTACAAGCTGAGCATGGCTAAAGCTCCAGCTCCTGGGGAGACACAATGAGCAGTGTGGCTAAGTCCTTGTGACCCCTGCACGTGTTACGTGCGGTACCTGCTGCTGCTTTTTTTAAAGCCATGGGAAGCTGTCCCCACACTCCTGAGCCTTGCAGCTGTGTTTATCCTTTCCTCCCTGCAATTTGCTTCTCAGCAAGCCAGCTCTGCCCCATGGAGCCTGCAAAGATGCTGAGCTCCATTGTGCTGGCCAGGGGCTGCAGCAATTGCTCACCTTCCCACTCTCCCTTCCAGACAGACGAGACTTTATGCCACAGGGGATAGAAACCTGCTGGCATCTGTCTCTTAGGTTTTGCTGTCATTTTCAATCAGAAGATTTCTTATAATAGTAGGAACTTATCAACCTGAAAAACTTTCCAGAGACTCTATTTCTTGGAGGATGGAGTGGAAATAGGATCTCCTCCTCCAGGACATGATGGCCTTTTCCAGGGGACAGTTTAATCTTTTAGAGACAGATGAATATGAGACTCAATAATCCAGTAATACAAGCAGAAGATGAGGGGAGATGGAGAGAATTTCAATAAAGCAGCTAAAAGTAAAGAACCTAGAACTGCTGCAGCCTCCCCCCCACAGCCCCTGCTTGATGAGCCTGAGGTAAGGCTTGCCCAGGGCAGGTGGAAAAGTGTTGGCTAAGAGGCAAAAGCCTCTTCATGGCAGAGTAGCCAGTGCATTCCCTTCTTCACTTGTACACCTCTGTGCCTTTACAGGTCAGCTGCCTTCTAACAGAACAATACCCTCATTTTCTTGCTGTCCCCTCATAGCTCTCAGGCACTGTACTTTTGCTTTCTTCTCCTAAGTGTTCCCACCTCATTCTGCACTCTTTTAGATGCCTTTCCTTTGCTTGGAAAGAGTTTGCCTGGGACCTGAGATACGTGCAGGGTTTCTGCTCCTGTCTGCCTTTGTTCCTCTGCTGGCTGTCAGCAGAGGACAGGATTTCATCTGGGCTGTGTAAGGCAAGAGGACAGGATGGTGGGATGGACAGTGCTGGTTTCTGCTTTCATGGCACTCAGCTTTCAGCAGCAGACAGTGTAGCAGGCACTGAGAACACAACTAAAGTGGTGTGTGTGCAAGCAGGCACTCGGCGCTCACTGTCTCCTACGCAGAGTTGGTCCTCTCCTACTTGCTACAGCACTTCAGGCAGGCAGACATCCCATGGAGAACCCAAGGGTCACCACATGTGTGAGTTATGGAAGTGTCACTTTGCTATGTCCAACCTAAAATCTCTCTGCAGAAGAGCCACTGTCTGCAACCCCCCAGCAAAGTCAAGCCCTTAGGGTTGTTTTTATTCTGGTAGAGATGTCATGTCTGACAGTTGCTGTCACCCTATGATTAGACCAGCAATCAGCCCTAGATTCTTTTGATAGAATATGAGCCCTGACTGATTAACAAAGTGGCCTTTGGCCTCAGGTAATAACAGATTTCACAGCACTGCTATGGAGTAATTATTATTTAAAAAGGCCTTAGTGGAAGTTTGATATTCTCCTACAGGCTTCTGTCCATCTGAATGCAGAATGGGAAAGTAACAATTACAGGCATGAACACCAGCTCAAGTGGAGGTCTCATAGTCCTGGTACATCAGTATTCTTGGTGCATTTGTCACATCCCTGTATTAGGTGGGCTAATGTATCAGGTTTGCTTCTTTTTATGTCACCTCAGTGTATTAATCAAGTATAAAATTGTCTCAGTCCATCAGTTATCAGTTACCAAGTTATCTTGTGTATTGCTTTCTCCCATCTGTCACTTGTCTCACTATGTCAGCTCACGAAGTTTCCTGGTAGATCTATCTTCCAGGTGTATCTCTTTCTCTTCCTTTTGATTGTCATGGAGGTATCAATCTCCAAAGCATCATTTTCTCTCTTTTTGTTTAGTTATCTGAGTTCATCAGTTTTCTGGGTGTGTCTTGGCTTGCTGGCAAAATGGCCCAGACTTGCCTTGTGAATGGTGCTGCACATCAGCTGCATGGCACTGACTTTTCAGTGGTGTCCTGTGACAGAGCAGGGGACAGTTGTTACAAGCTGAAACACAGAAAGTTCCACCTCAACATGAGGAAAAACTTCATTACTGTAAAGGTGACAGAGCCCTGGAGTAGGCTGCCCAGAGAGGTTTTAGAGTCTCCTTTAGATACTTTGAAGACCCATCTGGATGCATTCCTGTGTGACCTGCCCTAGGTGGTCCTGCTTTGCCATTGAGGTTGTACTGATGACCTGCAGAGGTCCATTCCAAACCCTACTGTTCTGTGATTCCATGATTCTCTGATCCTATGATTCTGGGTTCTTATGATTCTCTAATTCCATGATTTTATGATTCCATGATTCTATGATTGATTCTATGACTGGAACCTGTAGACCACAGTTCAGAACTTCAGATCTGAGCTGTCTGTGCCTCTCTGGAGCACCTTGATGCCTAATGTTCTAGTACAGCAATCTCTCATTTCTCCAGCTTGGTACCGAAGTGCTGTTACTGCTATGCCTCAGAGGGTGACTTGTAGATAGTCAGTCTAAGGGGCAGATTTGTTGAGGGTTAGATCTGAGATTCTGTTAAAAGCCACATGGCCTGACTTAGATGCCCAAGTGACATATGTAGTAATGCACTGAGTTAGGAGCTTAAGCTTAACTAAAAGTTAATGGACTTTGTTTGCTAAGTTTTGCATATTGCAGCACTTTGCAGAGCAATGCCTAACCACTGCACTTAAAGAGCTTTTGGGAGACCAACAGGAAGCTTGGAGTGAAACAGGGAGTTTATGGCTCCTAACTCCCAGGCCAGCTTCCTTTCTTGTGCCATCTTTTCTTCTCTGATAAAAAGAGGGAAATAGAGCGGAAATGCCTATGTCACTAGTTGAGGATATCTTAGAATCCAGGACCAAACACTAGAAAATGGTCCTCTTAATGCCAGTAGAGAAGGTATGGCAGTTTCTTCTCCTACATGCTGAAAGGACATCATTGAATGTGCTCCTTTACCTGCAGATCTCTTCAGCAGAGCAAATATTTTTGCCAATTAAAGGGTTTCCTGCTGCTGTGGTTGATCCACACAAATGGAAATAGAGGGGAGGCGTGGAGGAAGGAATCATTAAATCAGCAGAACAAAGGCACGAGGGCAAGTTAAAAGACCTGATCTGAATAAAGGAAGCTCCTCAAAATATCAGCTTCTTTGTCCTGCCTGTCCTTCATCCATCCAATTCTCCTGAATGCTGTAGAGAGGCTTTGTCATTCTCAATGACATGGCGAGAGGAACCAATCCTTCAGCACACTGCCTAAAATAGCAACAGGCAAGAGACAAAGTGCTCAGAGTTTCAGCTCAGACTATGAATGCTCAGAATTTCAGGGCCAGATCTGGATTATTCCGTCCTCACAATGAGCTTCCTCATCACAGGTACTTGATGCTTTGTGGACAGCTCTAAAGATGGCCCCATTGGTGGCTGGCCCTCTCACAGTCATTACCTACTTAAACAAAGGTAATGTGTGCTAGAGAGGTGAGGCACCAATGCCACAGCAGCATTACAATTCAAAATGGGGGCCACATTCCTAGGATGTCTTTAGCAGCCTTATGCACTCCTGATGAAATCAGGAACCATTTTTCCTCATCTGCAAAATTCCTCATCCTTTAGACAGTCTCTCCAGCATCTTTACTTCTTTCCAGGTTCTTGTACAAGGTCTTTCACTGTGATGCTTGAGCAGCTTCCAACATGTAAGTGACTTTAGAGCACCTGATTGCCAAGATTATTGCAGCTGTACATTTATATTACCAGAATTTCCCCTATTACTGCCTTTTCTTCCATCCTTTCCTCTTTATCTAGCAATTCACCTCTTGGGTCTGAGAGATATGACCTGTAAGAGAATCCCAGAGTGAAACTGCCAATTGAAGAACTATGATTGAGTTACTTTCCCATAACTATTAATATCAAACCTCCAAAACTTGTGTATAGGACATTGCAACATGCCCTTAGTTGCACTGTCAGCAGCTTGCAGTGCACTTCCATAGACCTCCACTTCATCGTCCAGGACATGCTTTTGTGCATCTACAGCATGGGTCTGGTTTGTCTGGATAGACTAAAACAAGCCTGCTGAAGCCACTGTGTTACAGGTGGATAGGACAGATCATGGGAAAAAACAACTCTGCGACACATTCCTACAAAAATAGGTGTTTGTGCCCCTTGTCATAGACAACAGTTGCCTACTGCTCACTCAATGAGGTGAAGTTTCTTTTTGAGTCCATTTGAAGATACGAAGGTTCAACTCACAGAATCATAGAATGGTAAGGTTGGAAGGGACCTCAAAGATCATCCAGTTTCAACCCCCTGCCATAGGCAGGGACACCTCCCACTAGCACAGGTCACTCAAGGCCTCCTCCAACCTGGCCTTGAACATCTCCAGGGAGGGAGCAGCCACAACCTCCTTGGGCAACCTGTGCCAGTGCCTCACCACCCTCACTGCAAACAACTTCCTCCTGACATCCAGTTTCAATCTCCCCTCTGCCAGTTCAAACCCATTGCCCCTTGTCCTGTCATTACAAGATCTTGTAAATAGTCCCTCCCCAGCCTTCATGTAGGTGCCCTTCAGATACTGGAAGGCTACTCTAAGGTCTCCTGGAAGCCTTCTCTTCTGCAAGTTCAGAGCCCCAACTCTCTCAGCTTGTCCTCATAGCAGAGCTGGTGCAGCTCTCTGAGCATCTTCGTGGACTCCTCTGGACTGGCTCCAACACTTCCATGTCCTTCCTATGCTGGGGCCTCCAGAACTGCACACAGGACTGCAGCTGAGGTCTGAGGAGAGCAGAGTAAAGATGGAGAATCCCCTCCCTTGCCCCGTAACTTCCACAGATGTTTCACTTTGAAAGCTGTGGCTTCTGCTAGAGACTGGGGGATTTTTGCTCAATTCATGAGCAGAGCTAAGCAGGTAACCAGTTTGTAACCACCAGCGCCAGGGTTCAATGGGCCTTGCTGTGGAGGGAGGCTGTGTGTGCACAAGCCTTTGCAAAGTCCCTGAGCATTTATCATCGTTCCTGTCTCTCAGCTAATGAGCAGTTAAAGTGATTTTCTATTGCGTGTAATTCCCCAAAATTGTTCTAACTGTTGGAAGAGCCAAAACTGACAGGCTAATGCGGCCGCTCGCCTGACTGTCTCAGTGGCTCTTCGAGGGGAGAGCTGATTGCTGCCTCTGTGATCAGCCAAGGTGCTTCAGACAACATCATTTCTGTAATACATCAACAATCTGAAAGCTGGAAACAAAGGCCAGAGGAGAGCAATCATCAGTCACAACGCAAGGCTTAAGGCTAAAGTAGGTCAGGGATGAATACTAAAGAGTACAAGGAAGAATACACTATGCCTCTCTGTGCTGGTTTCCCTGCTCTCTGTCTCTCCATATCAGTGTCCAGGCAGTGTCCTGGTGCTTCTGGAGCCTTCCTCACTTAAGCAGACTAGATAAAGGTGAAATTGAGGGTGAAGTGGGTTGGTTGGCCTAGACTTTGCCCTGGTAGGTTCATTGTTGGATTTTGGAACACTGAAAGGTGGAAAGAACAGCCACTAACTATGGGTGAGTGTGCTGGAGAAGACATCAGCCTAAGACAAGTCTTTGATCTGTTAGGAGTAGTGTTTGCTGCTCACTCCCATTTTCTTAGTTCTGGGTAACATGGCAGCTTCAGGTAAGAATGTTCACAGGGATGCATTTGCACCCTAAGTTCTAAAGTTTCCAAAACATAAACCTAGCCTGAATAGTCAGAGACTTTGTGTTTACAGACAAAGTAAATTTCTTTCCCAATAGCTCCTATAGTGCTGTGGTTTGGATTTAGGATGGGAAGAATGATGCATAACACACTGATGCTCAGGTTGTTTCTAAGTAGTGTTTACACTAAGTCAAGGACCATCTTCTCATCCCACCTCACCAACGTGTAGGCTGGGGGCCACAAGAAATTGAAAGGAGAATGAGCCAGGACAACTGACCCAAACTGAGCAAAGGAATATTCCATACCATCTGATGTCACTCTCAGCATATAAACTAGGGGAAAAGCTGGTCCAGGGCTGCTGCTCAGATCCTGGATGGATATCTGTCAGTGGGTGGTGAGCAATTGCATTGTGCATCATTTGTTTTGTATATTCTAATTCTTTCATTGCTATTATTATTATTATTATTTTCTCTCCTTTTTCCTATCCTATTAAGTTGTCTTTACCTCAACTGATGGATTTGACTTTTTTTTTTTTTTTTNCAACTGATGGTTTTTTTTTTTTTTTTTTTTTTTTTCTGATTCTCTTCTCCATCCCACTGTGGGGGGGAGAGTGACTGAGCAGCTGCATGGTGTTTATCTGCCTGCTGGATTAAATCACAACAGTCTTCTAATCAGCCACCCATCTTCACAAAATCTGCAGGAGTCAGTGTGTTTTAAAGTGCTTTACCTTTCTGGTCAGCTGGCTTGAAAATGGCCAATATGCTCTGGTGTTGTTGGGAGGGGATAACTACACAAACAGGGTAAGTGCCTCTGCTATGAGGACAGGCTGAGAGAGTTGGGGCTCTGCAGCCTGCAGAAGAGAAGGCTTCCAGGAGACCTTAGAGTAGCCTTCCAGTATATGAAGGGCACCTACATGAAAGCTGAGGAGCGACTATTGACAAGATCTTGTAATGACAGGACAAGGGGCAATGGGTTTGAACTGGCAGAGGGGAGATTGAAAGTGGATGTTAGGAGGAAGTTGTTTGCAGTGAGGGTGGTGAGACACTGGCACAGGTTGCCCAGGGAGGTTGTGGCTGCTCCCTCCCTGTGCTAGTGGGAGGTGGCCTGCCTGTGGCAGGGGGTTGGAACTGGATGATCTTTGAGGTCCCTTCCAACCTTACCATTCCATGATTCTATGATTAATTTCTTCAGTAAAAGAGGGTAGAAAAACCCTGACGGGCTTTCTTACTTGGTTGTAGGAGCTGAGGATTTAAGAGAACTCTCTAACTGTTTGGAGTCAAGGGAAAAATACCCCAAGTATTGGGAAACCTGAGGCTACAGAGAGCTCTAACCAAGCCTAACAAAGGCTTTTAGCATTCTGGATCCAACTCCTTCCTTTTCTTGCTCAGACATGAGAAGAATGCAAAGTTGTTTTTTCTCCAGGTGCTCCACTGCAAACTCACTGGACCAGGAGATGCCTTTTCATCTGCCTCCTTGCAGACATAGGTGTCTCTACTGGAAGTTAAAGTGTCTGCCAGTGTGGCTTTCAGGATCACTGGAACTCAAAAGCTTTCTCGCATCATCAAGTGCATACCCTAGGGAAGTCATTTTAACATGGTGCTTATGCACTCAGCCCTCTATATCTGAGCTAGACAGCTTGAAACCTTGAAATACTATGGCAATTCTTCTGTGTCCAGTCCAGTCTCTCATCATGGTTAAGCTCAACTACAGATGAAATTTGAAGGGATTTACCCAGCCGCTCTCATCAAAGACAGTCACTAAAGAGAGCTCTGAATATTTACCCCATGCTGTGTTTATTTATTCACCAAAAAAAAAAAAATAAAAAAAAAATATAAATCTTTGGAGTACAAATTAGGT
Source organism: Semnornis frantzii (assembly GCA_013399775.1). NCBI lineage: Eukaryota > Metazoa > Chordata > Aves > Piciformes > Ramphastidae > Semnornis > Semnornis frantzii. The sequence continues at coordinate 95,062 of VWYK01107768.1, forward strand.
TTTGAACCTTATTTTCAGAGTGTGCTTTGTTTGGTGTGTAAAACCTGAGTCTGTATGAAGTGACCACAGAGCTGTCCTAGCAACTGCTGCCTTGTCCTCAATAGAAGGGATAATTACACTAATTTAGTCTGATAGAATGATGCCTCTGCCTTCAAACTTCAGAGGTGACTGAGAGACAAACCTAATGCTTTTTAAAATCAGACATCCTGAATTCTTACCTTTGCGACCCAACAGCAGGCATGGGGCTGTGACTTACAATGAGTAAAACCAGGCAGGGTTGTATAGGAACCAGTTCCTTGTCCAAGGAACATGAATAACTTGTGCTGCACAGATGTTTGGGATCTTTAGATACCATATGGTCAATCTCTACAAGCACAACATAAAGCATGAAGAAACTGTAGCAAAGGTGGAATTTGAACCTGTTTCTTCTAAATCCCTGGAGAAGCTGTTGCCTGTAGGATAACATCAATAGCACCACTAACTGCTTTTCTGAGACTGGTTTGCACAGGTCCGGGTTTTAGGGATGGTTAAGGGCACTCAGGAGATTTCTGAAAGGACTTATTTATGTGCTAATCTTTCTTGGCTTTTAATGTAGATAGAGGATGGCTCATCTACAAGCTGGAGGAGATGAGATGCTGTTAAATTACTGATTTAAGGAACCTGTCTTTGCTCTGCTGGCTACTGAGTGAACCTAAAGATTTTACTCTTACTAGCCTGAAGCTAAGAAAAAAGCTAAAGCAAAGTTGCCAGCTTCTTCCTCATTTATTCACAGAATAAAGCCCTCACAAAGAAATTGTCCACACCTCCATCTTCTTTGGCTGGCTTGCCTTTCAAATTGCTTGGTTTTATACAGTTGGATGCATAGGACACTTAGAACCAAAGAGAGAGGCGGAGCACATCTGAAAGGAGACTTAAATAGAAGGGATGCTTAGATCTAAAGAATTGTCCCCCTCCCCAATAGTGACACATTAAATCACTGGAGTCTCAATAACTCATACAGCATCTCCATGGAGATGTGCACCATATGGAGTTAATTAGTAGAACAACAAAACAATCAATTAGTTCCTTAATTAGTTTTGCTAAGAAATGATAACAAACACAAACAATTTATTCAAACAAATGCCCAGACCACAATGATAGTTTAATGGCCCCTGTGAAACTGGCTCCATGCTGAGCCCCTTAGTGGTGTTTTGATTGATTTTGAAGATATTGAGGGTAAATGTTAGCTTTGGTCCAGCCAAAATGTTTTATCAGTATGATCAATTATTTACAGTATTAGATCACAGACAGGAAATTGCTAGGAGGTTTTCATTTAAAATAAGAAAAAAGGCAGAAAGAAAACCTTAAATAATATGGTTGCATCAAGCCAGTATTTAACCTGGGAGCAATATGTGGGGATTAAGACAGTAGGGATTTTCCCTGCATGCCACAATATCATTTAATCCTAGAAATAAATTGGTTTTCTGTATCTTCTTCAGATTGGTATTTTTAAGTATATTCATTAGTTGGAGAAGACTGCATCAGGAGTGCACAGGCCAGCCATTAACTTGGACATATTCAAAACAAAGCAATGCTGGGAAGTAAGATATTGGCAATAAAGCAGTTGAGAGCAGCTCATAGAAGCTGCAATGTGCAAGGGAACTTTGCTGGGGGCTTTATACTGCTACGTATCACAGCTATTTGTATGAGTTGGTTATTTTTTTTGCATGAAGGGGCTATCTCTACATATCACTCCTGACTTTTGCTGATATCAAGAAGGACTTGAGAGCTCTGGAGAGTGCATTACCTATGCTACCAAGAAAAGTAAATATCAAAATGAGCTCCTGTGCTGTGCTCAGGAGCTGTGATTAATTGCTTGTTAACAAGATGTTCAAAGTACAGCGATTTATCTGAGTTTGATCAGGCAGATTATGGGATATAATACTGTAATAAATTCATTGTGACTACAGATATATGTTAAGATGATGGATAGGCCAGGCTACTATGGATGTGTTAGATCCAATAAAGTTGTTTTCACAATGTGTTTATGTGATGGACTAACACTCTTTACCCAACTGCATTTTTATGAACTAATCTTCTTCTTTAAAACCAAAAGCCCAGATTTTAGAATGGTGTTTTCTCACTACCATCTTCCTCATAATTATTTTCTCAATAAATAGATCTCTTGGGTTTTGTTTTGGGTTTTTNCCTATCTTTGCAACTGTGGAGGAGGCTCAGGCCTTGTAGCCAGAGGCTGTGTGGGAAGGATGCTCAGGATACAGATTGTGAGCAGTCATACCTGGAGGGGACACATCTGGCAATGCTCTTTGGGGGAAATGCATCCACTGAACTTTTTCTCCCAGCTGGGACATCTACAGCAGGGATCCAGGTAAAGAAAACTGCTGGCAGAGTGAAATGCAAACTCTTAGGTAAGTCACGAAAGCCACCCTCAATCTGCAGCCTTTGTTTCTTAGACCGCTGAAGTGTGTGTCTGTATTTGTGTGTGTCTCTGAGTCTTTCTGCTAAATCAGTCAGCAAAATGGAGACTCTCCTTTTATGCCCTTGCTCCAGTAGCTACTTTTGCCAGCCAAGTAGGCTGCAGGTGGGTTTCCAAGGCAGCCTTTGATTTGGGAGACTGACTCCTAGTCTGTGAAGGAGTAGGTGGCACTATTGGCTTTGTTTCACATGCACTGGCTATCGCTGTCGTCCCTGAAGATACTGATTTAAGGAGCTGACATGCTCTGTACAAGTCTCAGTACCTGTGGCTTCTTTAAAGCATCTTCACTTTGTGCTGCTCCTATTTTTGGAGACCATATTAAAAAGCTATTCTAACCTCGAGGATACAGCTTATTATTTTGCCAAAGAAGAGGGATAAAATGTCATGTTCAAGTCTCTGTAAACTAACTTTCCCTTGGGGCTTTGTCCTGCAGGTCACAGTGAGGTGTTCCAGTTACACAGCCACCAACCTCAGCACCCCAGCAGCCTCCAGTCGGTAGCTGAGTAGTTGAGGATAAATTGCTGCTTGCAGCCAGGCTGCTGGTTAGAATGTAAATGTCTAAACTTTGGAGAAGTGACCTCTGTTAAGTGGTTTAATGCAGTCTGTTGCCAGGAGCTCATGAATTCTGTATTACAGCAAGTAGTTCCATGAGATTGCAACTATCTTACTAATAATACAACCTCAACATATTTATCACAATAACTCAGACACAGAGAAAGTATAAGTATCTTTGATACTGGGAAATGAACTGGCTGCCTATAGGCATCCTTTCTGCTTTATTAATTTAACCCTTTACAGGTGTGTCTGTCAGGGTTTGGTGCAAAGTGGTGTAAAGAAAAGAGATTTTAAAGGATTGAACACAATACTCTGTGCCACAACATCCTTAATTCAGAGTGAATCAGAGTGCTGTACAGATCTCACCAGTAGACCTATGGGTTGGATATGGAGAGGTTTGCTTCATAAGCTGCTAAAGTGCAGGTATTTGTGCATTTGGGGCAGAGCAAAACACTTTTCTCTCACTATGCAGTATATTTAGGAAAGGGAGTGAAGAGGAAGAGTGTGTCCAGCTGAAACACCATGAATAATTTCAGGGAGGCAGAATGCTGATCCTTATGGCTAGCTCAAACATCAGGCACAGTCAAATGCTCAGCATTGCCTCCTGCTTTATGACCCTGTGAGCAGAATCCTGCTGGGCAAAGGATCTCAGATAGTTTGTAACTGGTATAAGGTGCCAAAGGAGGAGAAAACCAAGAAGTGATCTTCTGAGAGTGCAGCAGTGAGTGATGGCTTCCCTTATACAACACTTGAGTATGGATAGGTCTTCTACCAAGGAAATGTTAATAGTGTCCTTGGTTTTAAGTCTACCCCATTGAACATGTAACATCAAGCTCTTGTTTGCTGTTGTGTTGGAGAGTAGGAGACTCAGTGGACATTTTCTAAACATAATCACCATTCACTGCATCTCAGATCATTCTGGAGGTCAGATGGTTCCTGCTTGCTAGCACTAACCCTGTCTGACTTAATATGATCTGATGTGATCAGAGACTGTGGTGGTACCAGGGAGATTTTAAAGCTCATGGATATGGTCAGGTAGAGCTGATTTCTCCATTTCTGAGGGATTTAGGACAGGGAGAATTATAAGTTATTATGCACTAGCTAAAATCTTTTGTGTGTGATCAAGTCTATGTGATAAAGATAGTCATGTTCTGGAGTGATAAAAGCCTAATTTCACGGGCCATCCACACTGCTTTTCTTGAGACAGATAATGTTCATACCACACACATTTCCCCATCTCCTCTTCTGGTTAAGATCTACCTGCACTTACTTTTAAAATGAAATAGAACTTTGGAGCTGCTGAAAAAGTAGACAGTTAATGGTCATTTTACACTGCCCACTCCCCCCAATATCTTCCAATATTTCAAGCAGCAGCAAACTTTGGAGAGAAAAAAAAAAAAAAAAAAAAAAAGAAAAGAAAAGTTTTGGAGGTTCTTTTGCTTTGAAATATGGACTGGATACAGACAGGAGAAGGTCAGGGCTGCAGCCGCTGAGACAGCAGGGGAGGAGAAAATGTCAGGGATGCTTTTTATTGTTTTTATGGTACTACTTAGACCCAATAAAATATGTCAATTTCAGATATAAACAACTTGAGATGGGCCCAGAAAAAATGTGATGACATTACTGAAATGTGGGCTGTCCTGCTGAGCACATCTCACTGTAGTTCCACTCCATGATGGACACAAAGACCCTCCCTGCAGTTTGGGGGTAGCACTCTTTAAGGCTGCATTGTGTTTGATGCATGGATTTAACTCTTCTGTATTTATTTGTAGTGGCAGAATGTTTTCAGCTGTGAAATCCCTGTGAAATTGAGATTTCACTGCACGTTGAACTTTTTGCCCTCTGAATAACCAGGGTCCTGTTCCAGTGGTGCAATGTGCTCTGCAGGCAGCTGGACCTTCTGCTGGAGTGTGTGCTCAGCATGCTTAGGGCACCAATCCTGCTGGCTACCAGGTACCGCTCTACTTCTGAAACATGTCAGCAGTCCTCATCACACCTTCCTCTCTGCTTGCTGTGTTTGAAAGGATGCTTCAAAGCAAGCAAGAAAAACACCCTTTGTCTGCGTGCTAACCTCTAATTCATATATGAGCAAAACCTGCTGACAGGGAAATGGGTCCCAAAATCAGACCTATGTGCAAAGGCTTTAGTATGACTTCTATTAACCTTTGTCATCTCTGGCAAAATGGATTCAAGCTGCTTGTGGACTTTGCTCTATGGTGGTCACTGCAGTATTGCTCTAGAGAGATGAGAAGGGGCAATGCCAGTGAGAACCTGCCAAGATTAAGAGGAAGATGAAATCTCTTTTGCCAGTTTTTCCACAGCCTGCCCACAGATTTGCATTTGCTTGGCCACTCTTCTCAAGGCAAATGTTGGCTTGGGACCTTACAGCCACATTACCCAGGGAAAGTGCTTCCTGATAGAGATGTAACTGTCTCTAATTAAAGTGCTTGGTAGGGGATCCCAAATCCACCTGACCTTGCCACAACCTTGTCACTGCAAGTAGAGACCTCTGAGTCTCAGAACTCGTTTCTCCCTTTTTTATGTTTTATTTTTTCTTTTCCCAGGGCTCTCAGAATGATGAAACCTCAATTATCTTAAACTCCAAGCTAGGCAAACTGAGACAGCTGTCTGAGGACACGACTGCTATTGCCCATTTAGATCAGACACTTTCTCTCTCATCTTTTCAAATTTTTCTAACATGCACTTTATTTTTTAATGCCCTTTTTTCTTTTATTTTTTCTTTTTTTCTTTTTTTCTTTTTCTTTTTCTTTTTTGGTTGTTGGTTTTTTTTCTTTTTGTTTTTTTTCCTCCCCTGGAGCTGCAATCTTCTACACCACTGACAACAAAAATCCTTTCACAGTCTCTGGTCCATGCTGTTTTCCCAGCCCAGGGACATCTGCAAAAATAAGCAGCCACACTGAAGACTGACTTCTCTTTGCATAAATACAGTGGTTATGGAAAGGTGTTCATTCTGTTTTCTACAACCTGTCATGTTGACTTTATAATGAACTGGTTACTCAAGTCTGGAAAGCAGATGGAAACCTCTTCTGACAGCCTCTGTCAAAGGAAGAGGCAGGAAGAAGGAGAAAAGAATTGCTGGATATGAACTCCCAGTACTCACATGGACAGTGGTAGGAGCTGAGGAAAGAAGCAGGCTTTGAACGGGATTTAGAGGCTTGATCAATCGTACCAGTGATGGAAACGCTGCCATCAAATAATAATAAAAAGATATATAACTGGGTTTACACCATCAGTTATTTCCTTCCCTAGTGAAAGCAATGCAAAGGTGGTGTTTTGGAAACAGAATCAAGTAGCAGGTAATCAGTCTATTTACATACTCCAAGCCAGAGGGAATATCAAAACCCCGAGGAAACGTCGGAAACGAGCATTAGTAAACCTGATCTAATCTCTGGTGTTATTAGCTGCGCAAGGCAGGCTGCTTGATAGATATACATATATATTGCTTCTCTCCTCCTGCAGCCACGGCCTCATATAACATCTGTCATCTTGCCTGTCCCCAGTGACAGAGGCAGCCTCACTGAGCATGCCCTGCAGGTTTGGCTGGTGCGGATGATCTCTCCCAAGCCGTGAAAGTATCTTTTTGTCTGCGAGTTGTGCTTGCGGGATGGGCATGAAAATGTGCAGCATTCTGCAGAAGCAGGACATGCCCACTGTGTGTTATTCTAAAAGGCTAGGCACAAGAGGAGGTGGTAGAGATCGAACCCAAGAGGCTTTAGCTTAGTTTTCTAGGGAATTGAGCTGTCTGTGATACAGATATAGATCTATCAGACCCCATATAATAACCTTCAAACCTGGTGGCTTACATCAGGCAAAGCTGGTAGATGGGTCAAGCACTCAAAAAAATTTAAATTCCTGTGGATTTCATGAAAAGAGATGAATGGAGGAGAGGAGGAGCCCTAACAATAACCCCAGGCTGCAGTGTTGGCTCAGCCCTTATTAGATATCAGAAATTTTAAAAGGTCCTGAGACATAAATCCTTTAATTGCCCAGCTTCATTGGCTCTGCTGCTCAGGGAGCTGCCACTTATATCTGGCATTGTTTCTAAAATTTAAAACCCTTAGGAGAGCTTCCAGGCAGTTTCATTCATGCTAAGCACACTTCTTTGTTCCCCCAGATGATATAGTTAGAGCTGAAATCCCCTGCAAATAAAAACTAAAAAGATGATGACATTTGATGTGATAAATCCTAATGTTAAGTGGCAGAGGCAGCCGCAGCCTTGCTGATGACAATCAACAACCTCAAGCAGAGATGACGACCAGCATTAAGCTGTACAACAGCCAGATGATTGTCTTCTGTAATTTTGTTGAGGACCACAAACAACAGGAGGAAGCCAAAGAAGGGTGGGTTTCTGCATCTCCTGCTGCACTCAGGCAAAGCTTCTGCTTCGTTGTGATGAGGTAAAGGACCTCTCTTCAGCTGTCATAAGGTCAAGGTCAAGGATCAGCACATAGTCAGATGTCATCAGGCTAGCGTGATGAAGGCAACCTAGCATCTAAAGGCAGCACCCTGCCAAGGTTTATATAGCCAGCATCATCCCTCTCTGCCTTTGACTTTCCAACTGAATAATCAATAACTCTTTATAGCTGAAGGCAGCCTTGAAATTCATGTCTAGACCCAGAGGATGACACTTTACCCTTTTCCCACCATGCCTGTTAGTTACACATGCAAAATCAATTGTCAGCATGAGATGATGAGATTTATTGTTATAGAAGTGTAAGGGGAAGAAGGTTCAACTGCAGCTGAAAGAAGGCTATGAGGGATGGTTTTATCAACTGCATCCCTACATCTAGGTCCCACAGAGGTGCCTTCTAAGCCTGAAATACTCCTGTTTGTCCTGCCCTCACTAGAGAAGTGACCTGTGGATTGCTGTGCTCCTGCTGCTACAGTCCTTTGCACATAACACTAAGGGTTGTGTTTGGCTATAAGGTGAGGAGAGAGGCATACAACCCTCTAGGAAATCCTCTGCTACATGTTTGCTGGTCTGTTCCATGTACTATTTCCCTGTGGACTGCAAAAGGCATGGAGAGCCCTCCGTGAAGGATAAATGGAGACACTGGAGGACTGGAAGTATCTTGTAACATCAGTGACTTTTATAATGGCTCAAGAGTGAGCCCAAGGCTTATCCTATGTTCCCACCAGCCAAATCAGGTTAACTGGCTCCAGCAGGGCAAAGAAAAGACATTTTTGGTACAAAGAGGGCTGTAACCAGGGACCACAGTTAGGTGGCATAACTTCATTTGCATGTTAAATGTGAAGAGAGGTTGGCCTGGGCTTACACCTGCCCTAGCAAGATGTGTGGTGCTCATGGCCTTGGGGTGACTTAAAAGCTGGAATGGTTGGCTTGGGGTTACTGTGCTTGTCTCAGTGGAAGGGGCTGAGGTATGGAGAGCTGGTTTGGACAAGGTGGGCAGTAGGTCCTGATGGGGCACAGTGAAACTGTCTACTTTGGCATGCACCTTCTTACACATCAAACAATGAGACAGCAAAGGAAAATTGTGCCTGGAATAAATATAACACTGATCCTGGGAGGGCTTCAAAGAAGCCTGAGAGCTGGGTGCCTGGATCCTATAAATAAATCAGACCTGAACACCTAGCTGCCCCTAAGATGCCTTTTGAACATATGAGCCAAAAGTGAACACCTCCTTGAAGAAAGTCAGAGGAGGATTAGAGGCGGCAGCTGAAGAAAGAGAGCTGTGGGAAGAAGGACTCTTTTTTTGTAAGGAAAAAGCACCTGCCAGCATTTTAATCCAGGCTGATCAGTTCTCCTGGGCTGAGAGGGAGCTGTTTCTGGTGTGCAAAGCTGGTGTGTACAGACAAAAGTGCTTTCAAATATTTTTTTAAAGAGCCCTGAAGAGAAATATGATTTTTCTGTGAAACTCCTGAGAGTTTTTAAGCATGGATTTGTTTGGGTAAATTGTGAGTGAGTGCCCTCCTGTGAGCACAGGGGAATGGTTGTTTAATTGGCCTACACCTGGTGTTGATTATGATGCTCCTTTTTTTTTTTAATTTTTCTTTTGCCTTTTAAAAAAAATTCCCCCCCCTAATTCCCTTCACTGTATCTCATTTTGATCAGCTTCACTGCTGTAGCCCACAGCTTGGGTTTGGCACACCCAGCATAAAGCATAAAGAGTGCTGGAAAAATTATGAGAAGCTCTCCCTATTTTGCTGTAATTCAGTGTTAAAAAGCAAAGGTACAGGTTGCTCAGCCCAGCTAGGAAATTCTTGATTTGGCTCTGAGAGGGGCAGTGGAGCTTGCAGTAGCTAAGTCTGTGTTTTCTAACCAGCATTTCTCCACTCACTGTTAGGTGCACAATAATCATAGAATCATAGA